>APFE031590548.1:0-12127 GCA_000404065.3 Pinus taeda | reverse complement strand
AAAAAAATTAGATCCCTCTCCACTCATGTTAGATCTGTATTTAAAATAGATCTATGTTGGTTAATAATTAAACTAATATAAATTTATCTTAACTCTACATTTAGTAGAGATCAAATTTTTTAAAAAATAAATATCTTTTAGAATAGAAAAATTTAATTTATTCAAACACTTAATAAATCTAAAATTTAAATAGCATGTGCAATAATAAAAGATTTGAAAAATTAAAATATTTATAACAAACTTTAAAATAAAATTTGAAATAAATTTCAAAACATACAGTTAGCAAATGGAAACCGGAAACCTTTTTCTATAAAAGCTTCCTCCATATAAAAGGTCGTTGGATATAAAGGAAGAGTCAAATATTTGTTCTCCGCTGGTATAGTTTTTAATATTAGATAAGCTATTAAAAATATTCCATATTTGATATGTATTATTAATCTTTTTTAATTTTTGGTATAAATGATAATTTGTTAATTGAAGTTGTAAATGTTTATATTTATCAAACCAAATAACAAAGGTGTTTTTCAAAAACCAATAGGTTAGGATAAGTAGGTTATTTTTGTAATCACAAAATAAGCAATGATTGACTTAAAGTATGGTATTAATGTAAAGAGAATTAGATTTTATTATTTTCACATCTTAATATCAAGTAGTAAATTGATCTCATATAGTCTTAATTTAAAGAGAATTAGATTTTATTATTTTCGCATTTTAGTATTAAGTTGTAAATTGATCTCAAAAATTTATAAGATTGTGACAAGTGGGTAGTGAAAGACATGGATTTTTTACTTTTAATCTATATGTTTGTGTGATATTAAAGAACACTTTTAATCTCACTATATTGATAAAATTTTCTCAAAATATTTTTGTTGGACTTTTTCTCGGAATGCATATTCCTATTAAAAATAACTTATATTTTTATGGAATACGACCTTTTTCCCCTAATACCTTTAAATCCCCCTTACCCACATCCCCCCTCCTCCCAATCCACAATATATTGTCTCTATTTTTCACAATTTCAAAACCTTCTTTATGAATAAATGTGCGAAGATATTGGTCAATATGGTAAAGGCCTTAAGGCTAAGGAAAGAAACCACCTAATGTGTGCACCATATCAATATAGACCACTCATGAAGGCATTCATCTATTTTTCACAATTTCAAAACCTTCTTTATGAATAAATGTGCGAAGATATTGGTCTATATGGTAAAGGCCTTAAAGCTAAGGAAAGAAACCACCTAATTTGTGCACCATATCAATATACACCACTCATGAAGGCATTCATCGTCTTGGAACTCGGACTGAAAATAGATGAAGAGTAAAGGTTGGTGCTCCATGTGTAGTATTATTTCTTTCCCTATCTAATAATTATGCTAATGCTAGATTAAGGCATAGAATGTATTGACATTTGAACTAGACTAAAGTGTGGCAATAGATAACCATTCCAAATGGTATGGAACAATGTGGTTTCTATGTTTGACTATGGCCGCATTGGTTGAAGGAGAAACCTCACACTCTATAGGGCTATTGGAAGGTACGGAAATGAAGAGTGATATGGAACATAGGATGTGTTGGATGTAATGGAATGTAGCTACATTTTCTAGAGCCCACTCAAAGAACCTAAAACGTGGTTTGTAATTAAAATGAATGCCCCCCAAGAAAACACTTAAGTTTGTTACTAAATGAGGTCAAGTCCAATCCAAGAGTACCTTGAACTTACTAGGTTCAAATTGAATACCCTTGGATAAAACTAGAAATCCTAGAGGAAATAAATTGTTAGTCAAACACAAAAAAAATTAAGCTTGCCCTGGAACTTATTGGTATGTAGAATATCAAGAACTTGGCGCATATGAGTGAGTTGGTCTTCATCGAGATAACTAAATGCCAACCACCATTTTTCTAACTCTTATTGAGGGATAATAAAGGTAGGAGATGTTTACTTTTTTAGGGAAAACAATCTAGAAATAATTTTCTTCCACAAATAACTACTTCCAATGATCAATTAGAATTAATTTCACATAACATTAATCTAATATTATTAAGCAATTATAAAAAATAAAATGTCAACCATTTAAACATGAAAGAGCAGTAAATATAACCATGAAACAATGAGACAAGAGACACATAAATTAGGACTGGGGCTAGGGAAAAAACCACAAGAGGAAAACCCAGAAAATTCATTCCTTATGAGAGAGAGAGTTCAATTCTTTAATACAACAAAAAAAAAATAGTTGACCAGAAAAAAGAGTATCCACAAATGCCAAGCCATCTGTGATTTTCACCCCCCTTCTTTTTTCCTTTCTTCACTAGAAAAAAGCTCATCAAGAGATAAATCAATGTGCCAAATGAAGAGGAAGGATCTTGTAGTTATAGTTTTCACAAGGGGGTCAAATGGGTGCATCCAAAGGGCTTAGCAAACTTAAACAATAGGAGGTCGACTTGAAATATTTGGAGGCAAAATTTAGATTAAAATTTTTTCCATTTCTTCACATGATGAAAATATCGACCATGGCTATTATATTTCCAGCACTCATTCCTAGTATGGGAGGTAATTTTCATTTTATCTCTCAAGATCAATCTCCCCAACCAATCCCAAGGTCTCTCAGCTATAGCTTAAGATAGAGACCATCAGTCACATCATAAGGTAAGATCCATAGCATCCAACACATCCCATAAGCCAAAACTCGATGACATCTAGGTTAGTGCCCAACTAACCAAAGGGTCAACCAATGAGGCCAAACCAATCATATGCACAGGGTGCATCTCCCCGACCACAAATAAGGTCTTTCGGCCCACAACCTAAGGGAGGAATCCCTATCTCAATCCCTGACTATATAGTCTCTCAATTCATGACCTAAGGGAGATAACTCATCATTGTCGACCAAACCATAGGCCTCTCGGGAGATCAAAAAATCAGTGTCCCAAACAAAACTCTTTGGTCTCCCAATAAAAACCTAAGGGATCACTTCATGCCTCAAAACCAAACTCCCTAACCACACAAGTCTCCCATTCCACGACTAAGGGAGTATCTAGGATAATCTTCCCGACCATAATCAAGGTCTCCCATCCAATGCCTAAGGAAGATTCATGATGACATCAATCAATTCTCCCTCTCTAAAGGGATTCTCAATCATTCCAGGCTTCTCACAGAAACACATATCAACATCCTTCTCAACAACATAAAAGTAGCCATGGTGGAATCCAACAGACAATAAGTGGCTTCTTATAGGAGTAAATGTCAACAACCATGGAAAAGTATAACAGAAAATAAATGGCTTATCATAGAAGCAAACATTAGTAACCATGTTAAACTCCAACAGATAATAAGTGGCTTCTCACATAAGCAAACATCAACAACCTACTCATCCCCAGAAAAGTGTGCCATGGTAGAATTCAGCACAAGATCAAAATAGATCAATAGAAAACTTCCAAAGCCACATTTCTTCATAAATCAGCTACATTTACAGCTTCAATAGTGCTACATGTAGCAGGAACATCCATGTCATTCAGACTAACAAAACATCTTGTCCAGATAGATTCAACAATTCCATGCATTAGGTGGTTCAATGAGAAAATCAGAAGAACTCATCAAATGAACAAAAAAGTCTCATAGCTTCTCCAATTTTTTCCTCAAGCAAGTTTCCATGGACTCACAATCCATTATTCCACAACCTCAGTAGGGATTTTACCAGGATGGTGCCATACTTTCGATCTTATAATTATTCAATCAACTCCCTCTTACATTGAATAGGTCATTATCCCTTAACAAAACATAGCAGAAAAGTCACAAGCTCATCTTAAGTATATTTGGATCAACATCACTCTAATCATATTCATATTGGAAGTCACATATAACTTTTTTACATTGTGGATCAAAACATGCTTCAATTAGGTTGATCTTGTTTGCTCCCTCTAACTTTCCTAAATCTCATGCAATCATGAGTCTTCTTGTCACATTGATCTTCCATCCATTTCCAATGATTTCCACACCTTGGGAGTATTCATTATGTACCTGCAATCCTCACTAGTAGGCCATGGAAGAACAAATATAGCCAAGCAAGATATAAAAAGACAAGAGACTCATAATGTGAAAACAATAGAAACAATCAAGAAAGTACTTAACTCTTGAGAATGTGTCATCCCCCTCTTGATCTTAGTCTTCTTAGGTCCAGTCAACCTCATTCAATTCATCAAGGGGATAATCTCGTCCACATCATCGCCATCAAGGAGTCCTCTTCATCATGGAATCCACATGATCAAGGAGTCCATATCATCATCAAGGATTTGACCTCATCCATATTATCATCAAGAAGTCCACATCATTAAGGAGTCAAGGTTTCTTCTTTCAAGCGAAAATAATTAGTTCTAGGATTTTGTCTACTAGCCTTAGATTTTATTCTCCAAACTCTACCTAGGGTTTACAAACCATAAAAAATTAAATGTTAGTAATGATTAAAACAATAAAAGAAGTACAAGATACTTATCTTTTGAGATCATGACAACTCCCTCTTGATCTTTATCCTTCTTGAATCCACCCTACAAATAAACCTCATCGTTAATATGTCAAATCTTTCTAGGAGCTATGATTCCTTTATTTAACCAGACGTAATCAATCCATAAGATATAGGATTTAATTTCCAACCCCTTTTGTCTTGTTAGGGTTTGCAATATAATTAGCTAAGGTTTTGGATCCAAACCCTAATAATTCCTAAAATTTCATCTAGGGTTTACAAACCCACTCATTCTTTTATTCATTTCCTAACTTCATTATTCTCGCTATCAAACCTAGGGTTTGGCCCATGAGCCCTAGGATTCCTTTTCCAAACCCTAGTCAATCCAATGTCCAGAATTTTTCAATACCCTGGATTTTGTTTAAATGTTTAGATAACAATCATCCTTGCAATCTTCATCATTTGTGTACTTTATACCAATATCAATCCTAGGTTTTTAACTACAAGCCCTAGGGATTTCTTATTAAAACCTTCTTACAGTGATCCCAATATTCCTCTTCATAGTGTCTTTGAAGAGGAACTCAGCCTTTCTTTAATTGTCTATTCAAAAAAAATCATGGATCATAGCGTGAAAAATCATTAGTACAATTCTCTTGATGCAAGACTCATGATACATATAAGACTCATGATACATAATAGCCTCTTGATAAAATTATTTTAATTCAATAAGAATGTTGGCAACGTAGGATCCAAAATCACAGTGGATAGATACATACCTTTCATTTGGAGACTTAGCTACTCATGATTGTTTGATTTTTTTAAGGGTTCTAAGCAAAACTTAAAAGAATATCATTTGTGAAACCTCAATTGTAACAATTATTCTTGAAGACTTGCAAACGACCATAGAATATATATATATATATATATATATATATATATACTATATATATTATATATATATAATATATGATATATATTATCTCATATATATATATATATCTATATCTATATATATAATTATAATGCCTTCTAAGAAACATGGTCATGGATTATGGGATTTATAAGAGTCAGCTCTTTTGCTTTCAGGTCAGCCTTATTTAAAGGATTTTTGTCCTCCCTTGTATATAGATAAAGGAATCATCAAATTTACCGAAAAGAAACCCTTAAGCATACTTCCTTTATTAGAAATCAGACTTGAGGACCTAGACTGTGTTACCAGAAACGGGACGGTAGCCACCGTTCCCAGAAAAAACGCACAAAAAACACGACGGCATGGGAAATGCCATTTTCTACGGCCGTTTTTGCTAACAAGTGCATATATTTTATTGTGAAAAAATAACATGTATTTTTCCATGTGTTCGAGCTCAGTTAGTTGTAATATGTTCCTTTAGAGTTCATTCTCGGCTCTTTTTTTTGCTCTAAACATATATTTATTTAAAAATTTTACATACCAAATTCCCTTCTTGTCTGTTCATAGATTCCTACAATGAGGTACCAAATGCACCAAATTTTAATAGAGTCCAGAGGGACAAGAATTTTTGTGAGAATTGTGTTGAATTTCAAACGCTCCGATTCCACTACCTTTGGGCCTTCGAATCCTTCACCGTGCATCTCCTCTAAGGATCTTTCTATCATATTTTAAATTCCCTCTACTTTTTTCTTAATGTCTTGGAGTTTGGAAAAGAGTATTGTCAATGTAACATTTGGATATTCTTTATGGATGTAAAAGTGTTTGCAGTTGTTTGCATCATTCACAAAGAAACCTGAAGCGTAGAGTTTCATTAAGCTTTTGAAACTAAGAACTACTAGCACTCCTAATAGCAATTGAAGACCATACCACCTAGGTCGATTTCCCTCTTTGAAAACAAGCTAATCTCTGCATTACTATATATTGGTAAAACTCATAGCTTAAAGATAATTACATATATGGTTTAAGAAGTGTACATTCAATTGCATAATTGCATATTCTAATTATTTCTTCCCTCTTAATGGTATATTTTGGTCTTGGATGATATTTAGTTTCAATTTTGAATATAGTTTCAACTAGATTTACAACAAAATTTAATTAAAAGACTAAATAATTTGAGTACGGTTTATCTCATACTAATGCTTAGAAAATTGGCCATTAATGTCTCTTGCTAATTATTATTCCGTATGGTTTCTTATGCCTTCTGCTAATTATTGTTTTTGTGTGGAAATTTAAAAAGAATTATATATATATATATAAAACCAAGATCCAAATTATACCATAAGAGGGAAGCCAATAATTAATTGATGTACCACTTCTTAAAACCATATATTATATATATATAATATATATAATATATATAATTATATATATATAATATATTGTATATATTGGTTTAAGAAGTGACATTCAAATTATTTGCTTCCCTTCTTTAATATGGCTTTATATTTTTGGTCTGGTGATCTATATATATAATATATATATATATATTATATTATAGTTCTTTTTTAAAATTCCACACAAATAATTAGCAGAAGGCATAAGAAACCATAAGAAATAATAATTAGCAAGAGACATATATACTTAATGGCCAATTTGCTAAGCATTAGTATGAGATAAACCGTACTCAAATTATTTAGTCTTTTAATTAAATTTTGTTGTAAATCTAGTTGAAACTATATTCAAAATTGAAACTATATCTGTGTTTTCCATATTTTTGTTGTTTTTTCTCTCTCCTCATTTCGTGAGAGCGAAACCTCCAAACTACGTTTCTCGTACCATTGACATTTCTCATTTCGCTTCTTATTTCTTGTTTCTGGTAACAAAGGGCTTAGATCAATACCCTCCTTGGACACTTTTATAGTATTTCGGAGGAAACAGGTGATCCTTCATACTATTAGTTAAAAGTTAACATAGGTGATATGCGATCATGACAAAACTCATTGCATATTTTAGAATAGTAATCAAATTATACTAGATAAGGCACTCGATCGAAGGTGTTGCAAATTTAATTTTATCTGAATCGACCACAGAGAGGAGTAGGAGGCTTGGACCTATTGGGCATCATTTTTCACTTTCATAATAATACAGACAAAGAGATCAGATACTTACCTCAGAAAATAGATAGCTCAAATGCCTTCTCAGAATTATCTTTAGTCATATTCCCACAGTTCATATTACATAACATTCCACAATGTAATGTACCTCACGCTTCATGCAATGTGCCTTAGAGAATATCACACACCATTTCACAGACTAGCTTACATAACACCACAGAGAGGCTTGCATAATAGAGCCACAAGAGCTCGCGCAATAGTGTCTCATAGCATAGAAAACTTTCACCATAGAAAAGCTCATGTATCGTAGATAATATCTTGCAGACCATATAATTGGATCCTTAACACAAAAGTCACCAAAAGATTGAAACAAACCATAGACTTACATAATACTCCAACAAAACTTGGATCATAATATTCCAACAAAACTCGGATTAAAATTGTCATGACAAAAATGTTGGGTTGCGGGACTTGCATAAATGATGATATATGATTTATATGGGAGCTTCCACAGAGTATTGTCTCATATAGAGCAATAGAATTTTCACATATGAAGCCACATAGCTCATTCCTTGAAATTCCACAAGTAGCTCGCACAATACCATAGGGATGCATGCATATTAGAGTATGAATGTCACAAAGAATATTGTTTTAAATCAGAAGAATGAGGAAGCTCAAGCTAAAACAATACAAATTTTGAACAATATTATATTTCCAATAGGAACTCCACCAAGTGAGGACCTAGGTCGAATAATGCCTATATTGAAACGGTAAATGAATTAGTTTTTCAATTGTTGCATTCTCAATACAACCCAAACATGAAGTAGGCGCATTGGGAAGGGAAGTGCATTGGACTAGTGGGAGTTTATGTTTGAGATTGTGGGAAGGTTTCAAGGCCTTAGGTTTAGTAAATACTTCATGGTACATAGTGAGGGATGGGTATAGTCTTCTTTGAAGTGGAGATGTCTCATCAAATTGGGTTTTACATATGATACAAAGTTCTATTAATCAAGGGTGATTTTTTGTACTACATCATTATCAAAGACATATTTTGGAATGGAAAAAATGAAGGACTAAAATCGATATATATGATGGTATTTAGTGAGGGCATGTGATGTTTTACAAGAATCATACTAGGGAAAGTGTGTATATTGGTAAGGAATATCTAGCAACAACTCATTATAATCTAAAGGGGTGACGTTGCATAGAACGAATCATGAAAGTGAGAACCAATACAAAAAATGGTATGGTAGCACTACTTGAAAATCAAGAGACCCTTCATTGAACTAGTCGAGATAGGAACTGTCGGGTTGAGGAGTGACCAACAAAGCTAACTCTTTGACAAAGACATTAAAGATCAAATTATTTGGCTGCCATTTTCCACTATCACTTAATATACCACACAATTTTTCACTTGGGAGTTATGAGTAAAGAGGGTGGCATAAGAAAAAGGAAGAGAAGGGAGAGTCATGAACATGAACTTAGAATCTGAGACAGTGGGATGGGGCACACTGGTGACATCTTCAAAAGAGGGTGCTTTCTTGGAGAATAATTCTTTAGTTATTCATGGATTACAAATGGCATGGTAATCAGTTGTGTTATTAGAAGTTGATTTGTGATATTTGTAGTATTGGTTTGTGGATGGTGAGGAAGTTGTAACCATAGGCAAATCGAGATGTCATGGGAGTCGAGGGAAGGATCAAAATTGAGAATAGAAGGACATTTCACATTTACCTAGTTTCGTATCAATATCAAGAGAATTATGAAATGAAATGGAAAGAAATGCATTATGCACCAAAGAAACATCATAAAAAAAATCAAGCAACAATATAGAATTTAATTTAATGATGAGTATCATTTCCAGATCAAAGATGGAAAGTTTCACCTAGAGCTTGCAAAAGAAAACATTTTTTTCTTGGATAGTCTAATTGGCAGAATACTTAAGGTGGAGTCATCATTCCCATAAATCTTCCATGTGGCCTACTATATAAAAGCATTTAGAGAGGGCTATCAGAAGGTTCCCCAACTATTTGATAGCACTAGGAGCCTAGTGGACAACCTCGCCATTTAATTCCATATAAAGGGAGTCCATTTTACTCCATGTATTTTTGATATCTACCACCATTGGGAAACCAGGCCTTGAAGATGAAAGGAAATGTGATTTTATCACATTATTTCCTTATAAATTAACATGTGAAATAAGAGGGGAATGCCTCGATCCAATCTTTTCTTGGTTTCCATTAAAACCACTAGTAAAGAGTGGAAGATACATTTTAGGGTACAAATGTAGGCCAAAGAGTGGAATATTTATTCACTTATTTAGCTTCATATATACAACCTTTACAACTACCACATTTATCACTTGAGCATTTTGTCGAAGTAGTTTATTTTGTTGTTGAATTATTTGTATTGTTACTGAAATAATTCCATATGCACTTTTGTAGGTAAGGTGTCCTTTGTGGGAGTGACCTTGGAAGGTTCCATGTCTACGAAAAAGTTGTGACTGAAATGCAATGATCAAATCATGCATAAGAGGAAGAGATGATATGGCACCCTCTTATTTTCTTTGCTAGAGATGGAAAAGAAAGTAAAAGAAAACAAAAACAAAAACAAAAAAAACAAAAATTGGAAATTAGAGGGAGCATATCCTTGACAATAACTTGATAAAGACGGGGGTTGATCCCTTGTTGTGCTTGTGGAAACCAAAAGAAGGAATGTATCCCTTATGGAAATCGTAGAAGCCAAATCTGATACCAATTGATACCTAATAAACTTAGGGAAAACAAAGAACTGGAAATTTGTATTAAAAGTCAAAACATACATTTATCAAATAACAACCTTCATATTATACACTTATTGGATGTAAAATATGGGTTGATCATATTTGACTTGTTCTTGCCAAACCAGAGATTTGTACTAAAACTCAAAACATACTTTCGCAAATAAAAACCTTCTTATTATACATTTGATTTGATTTGTTCTTCTCACTTTTATTTTTCGATATAAATTATAATATATTAATATCTACAAGTTGATATGCATCATTAATGTGCTCCATTTCTTGGTGTTTTGGTACACCAAAAGTAGAAACCTAGCTTAGACAATACTCAAAGGTGATGGAAATTAATGATTTTAATATAAGGTGATTTTTGAGATATTATTAATTTTTCCATCTCACACATTTAATCCCTTCACCTTCTCCACTCTCATCCCTCCTAATCACAAAAAAAAGTGAGGAATAATAAATTATACTGATTGGAAAAGAGGGTGTTAGATTGGTAGAAATAGGGTTATGCAAAGGAAGTGAAGCTCAATAATTATGTAGGTGACACATGAAATTTCACAATTTCAAAAGAAAGGGACATGATTTTAGTGTTTCCAAGTTAGGTATCAATTCTTTTGATTGGTGATTGTGGAATTGGTCATTAACAATTTCTACAAATAGATTCTTGAGTTGGGTATCCATGGTTTCTAGACAAAAATTAGAGGTAAATTCTCATCTACCCTACAATATTTTGATTGCGATTTATTTTCAATTTCCAACTCATGGTTTTAGTGTTTGTGTGTTTGACTTCTGTCTCGTAAATCCATAGAATGGTTTTGTAGTAAGAAGAGTTTCACACAACCATGTTTCAAATAGGGTATGGTCCAACTAGAAACAAGTGATGTTTCTCTTTATACAATCCATAGCTTCTTGTAAGGAACTTTGTTGTCTAGTGTTATCATGGTTCTCTAAGGTTTTTTTTATTTTTCTCTGCAAAATTTGAACTCCAAGTAACTCCATGCCTACATAGTATTATAGTGAATTGAATTTGTAATAGGAAATTTACCCACAAAGGTGGAAACCTACATGTTGAATTCCAATGGAAGCAACTTTGAATTAACCTTAATATTCCCTATAGTTTCAACCTGAAATTTGGCTACAACTTGCAACCCAAACACTCATAAAATTGACTTTGGATCAATAATGGAATTATAAGAATCAATGAAAAGGAATTTTTTAATGATTAAAAATTAATAAAGTGATTTGGGAGGTGCATTAAATCATTGAAATAAGTTAATTATAGAATTTCAACTCATTTAGGGATCTTGAGTAATAATGCCTTTGCATTTGGTTTCTTCCTTAAAGGAGAATTGAAAGAAACCTTTGGTTATAGTTTACATGGATGTCACAACCATACATTATGTTCCCAAAAATATTTTATATAGATATTCATAATAGCCTTTTGCATGATATAATTAACAACCTATTTTATCTAGACTTTCATAATTATAGACTTTGAAATGATATGACTAACAAGATATCCTTACAACGTAAATAAATTGAAAATCCCAGTAAGCCCTATGAAGCAATCCCTTCCAACACCTTAGATAGTCATTTTGCATACCTGAAACCAATGAACCAAAAATCAAATAATTCTTGTCCAACCTACTTCTCCCTTTCACTCCTTGGTTTTCAAACTCCCCAACATATGCCCTATGTTATACCCCTTCCTGCACAAGGGTTAGAAAAAAGACATTTCGTACAAATGGTTAGTAGTCTAACAACAAAAGGTGAGGATTTAATTATAAACCCTAGGAGTAGCAAGTCTTACAGTAGTTTTTGTTGGAAATAATACTGAGAGGGGGGGTGAATCAGTATTATCAAGTTC
>APFE031590543.1:0-11246 GCA_000404065.3 Pinus taeda | reverse complement strand
GGGTTTCATTCAGGTGGATTAGTTCCAAGAAACGAGCCTCTTCTTCCGAAGTTTCGGGAAGCAGATCAATTGCGAGCTTGAGGGACTAAATTTCACACTGAATTGGTAAGATAGCTTCCACACCATACACCATATGAAAGGGCGTAAATCCAGTCACATTTCTTACCAAAGTCCTATATGCCCACAACGCTGAGTACATGATTAAATGCCAATTCCGTTTGTGGACTCCAATCATTCTCTGCAGCATGCGCTTAAGGACTTTGTTGATTTCCTCAACCTATCCGTTAGCATGCAGATAATATGGAGTAGAACTATCATGGGATAGTCCTAATTTGGCAGTCAATTCAACCATCATGTGATTGCAAAAATGTGATCCATGATCTGTGACTATAGCCTGTGGAACACCAAATCTAGAGACTACATGATTAAAAAAGAAAAGAGCAGTCTTTTCGCCGCTATTGTTTAATGTAGGCATCGCCTCGGCCCATTTTGTAAAATAGTCGACAACGACTATAATATACCCATGCCCCCAGGCCGAGGTGGGGTTACATGTCATGAAATCTATGCCCCATTTAGCGAATGGCCCAACAACAACTACTGGATGCAGTGGTGCAGGTGGTAATCTGGTTTTGCGATAAAAAATCTGACAAGCATGGAAACTTCTGACTGCAATTATACAATCTTTGAATATAGTGGGTCAGAAGTAACCAGCTCGTAAGATCTTTTGTGCAGTAGTGTAACCAGATAGATGCCCCCCACATGCACCTGAATGACAGTCATTCAGGACTTTTTCGGCCTCCTCACGCATGAGGCACCTTCGCAGAACTGTATCAACACCACGATGGTAAATTGTATCACCAATGATCAGGTAATATTTGGCATGGTATCGAATACGCCGTTGTTCAGAGCGAGAGGTGTTTGGGCTAAAAGTTTGGGTTTGGAGATAGATCAGTATATCTCCATACCATGGATCGTTTGATGATATCAGAAGCAGAGTCTCATCCATGATTGATGCTTTAGATGTTAAATCGTTGGACGACGATGGGAGGTCACAAAGTAACTCTGTGAATATGAGAGTTTTCTTTGATTTGGATTTGGTGAATTCTAGATCAAACTCTTGCAAAATGGCTATCCATTTGGAATATTTGCCCCCAAGTAATTGACATGATAGAATGTAGGTCATAGGGTTGCAATCTGACACAATGGTAGTTTTGTGAAAGAGAATATAGTGTCAAAATCTCTGTAGTGCTTGAACAGCTGCTAAAGCCAGCTTTTCAACACAAGAGTACTTGCTTTCTATATCATTAAGGTTGCGACTTAAATAATATATAGGATGTTCTATTCCATTATCTTCTTACACTAAAACCATGGCGATGGTTGTATCTGCGACAGCGAGATACAGGTTAAAGTCTTTTTGATAGTCAGGAGCATACATTAATGATGCTTTTATCAGGGAACCTTTTAAAGCATCAAAGGAAGCTTGCGCAACCTGATCCCAGTTGAAGGGTACTTCTTTTTATAAAGGATGCGTATAACCTTTAGCGAGTTCAGCGTAATGTGAAATGAACCTCCTCAGAAAGTTAGATTTCCCTTGGAGTTTCTAAACTGAAGCAAATTTGAAGGTGGAGGCATGTCAAGGATTTCCTGAACCTTAAATGGGTCAAGTCGAATTCCATCCTTAGAAACTACAAAGCCAAGTAATCGACCAGAACCAACACAAAATACACACTTTTGCAAATTGACTCGTATCTTATAGTGTCGACAACGTAGAAATATGGCTCTCAAACACTGCGGATGATCAGTCTGCTTTCGTGAATGAGCTAGTAGATTGTCGAGATATGGTTGAACGATGTGTTTGATGTCATGGAAGGCATAGTTCATTGCCCTTTGAAAAGTTGCCCCTGCATTCTTTAAACTGAAAGGTAATTTACGATATGCGAATGTTCCCCACGGACATATAAATGTAGTCTTCGACTGGTCCTGTGGGCGGATATTGATTTGATTGTATCTGGAAAATCCATCCATAAACGAAAATATTTTACATCCAACACATTCATCAATTATCTGGTTGATGAAGGGTGTAGGGTAGTTGTCCTTTGGACATGCTTTATTTACATCCCTATAATTGATGCACACTCTAATTGTTCCTTGCTTTTTCATCACAGGAATAATATTTGAATACCCAATCAGTTAGAGGAACAGGGTAAATGAAACCAACAAAAGTTTTCAACTTCTGCCTTAATGGCAACGGTTTTCTTCGGGTGAACAGGTTGAAGCCATTGTCATATTGGTTTGACATCTGGATACATCTTGATTTCATGTTCAACGATTCTCGAGTCGATGCTTGGCATTTCTTCATATGACCATGCAAAGACATCTCTGAATTCACGAAAGAGAGCACAGTAGATTTCCCGTTCTGATGGAGAACAATATTTTCCAACATGGATATTCTCGACGACATTAGGTTTGGTCGAGATATTAATTGCGATAGTTTCTTCAATATTGGACAGATTTCACTCGGAATCCACTGTATTTACAGTATTTGATAGAAAATAAAAAACTGAAGGATTAAGGTTGTTTGAATAATCTTCATTGTTTTCTTGAAGGTGGGAACGATGGTGGTAATCTTCCTAAGGCGTCTCTCCTATCATCATCGACTGAATGATTCCTTCGTCTATAGAATGTATGTGAGACCAAGGATCGGAAGAGGTACCATACTCTAGAGACCTATCTATCCAAACACTTGTTGAGTGCTGATTTGGGTTTGCTGCCCAAGCCCAGAAAATTGATTGCTACAAAGATTCTATGGGGCTTGGGAGTAACATCTCGTGATGACCCACACTATCAAAATTGTCAGAGTTCTTCTTAATCTTAGACAATGTAGAAGAGATCATATGATAGGTTTCCACCGTGGCCACTTCCACAAGGTCAATTGGAGGTGGGAGGTCAAAAGTACCCATTAAGGATGGGTCTTTCAGGAGACCTACTCTGACATTTTGAAGCGATTGAGAACACCCATGGATCAATGGAATGCTTCCAGCATCTTGTTAACTGTTAGGAAAGAAGGCTAATTGGTCAACGATTGTAATTCCACCTTGGAAAGGAAATGCATTCTTTCTAAAATATGTAGACACAATGGCAGCCATGACATAAATCCAGGGCCTTCCCAATAAGATATTGTAGTCAAGGTTTCCATCAATGACCTCGACTTCAATCTCTACTGCCTTTCCCCCTAGTTCGACTTGCAAGTTACTTAAAATCCCATATGACGTGTATGTTCTTCCATCGAATGCCTTTAATGTTGTCGATGATCGAGACAAGGGTGGTGAACCTAGAGTTTTCCAGCAACTCATTGACATAATATAGGTGGATGCCCCCCATCAATGATCGTTCGATGAACAGTTTTATTGAGGGCTTTTACATATATAAGGAAAGCAAGTTGAGCTAGTAACTGAGGTGCGTATCCTTTATGGTCAAAGGCCACAATATTGGAATCCACTGGATCAATCCCACCTATTGATGATAACAGAGCCTGCTTTTGGGAGGGGCAATTCTGCATTACTTCTAGCGTCGACATAGCGGATGGCAATTGAGCTAGATCCTCCACTATCTTATAATTCTGTGCAGCTCAAGCACGATAATTAAATGTCTACTTATGTATGACTCCATTTGGTGGCTTTATAGTTAATTCAGGAATAACAAGTGTAACAACTTTGAGTGAAGTCGTCATCGAACTACTAGGTTGATTTGTAGCCTTGTTGTTTGACAATTGTGGACTTCCATAATATTTGTTCCTTGTCAATATCAAAGCATCATTCTGCTGTTTTGAGATGGATAGCATAAGCACTTGGGATGTGAAAGCATGATCGATAGCAACCAGATTAGTTTCTAGGTTTGGAAACAGATCATTCAACACTGCTGAGGTATTTGAAGTCTTTGACAATTTTGTAACCTCAACTCGATGTGGACAATCTCTCATCCAATAGTCCTTGTTACAAATGTAACATGGATCACGAAGTTTCTTTTGCCCAGTAGGGTTCTCAAATATTTTTCAGGAGTTGAATTCCCTTGTTTCTTCTTTTTATCTTTCCCTTTTTTCTTGACCCCTGGTTTCTTAGAATTCTTTGCCTTGTCAGATGACACGACATTAATCTCCAAGGCAAGAGGTTTGTCATTTGCTTTTTGACTAGAAACTGCAAGAGCTTTACCAGATGGAGCCTTTGCGGTTTGCGAACTTGAGGTACCGATCACACCATCACTGGAATGAGAGTCCTTGTTTGATTTAGGAGGGGGAGGAACGGAAAATTCTGGTCTGGGAGCGTGAAGAATTTTGTCATAGAGTGTGCTAGACTAAGTATAGATCAAGTCTAGATATTGGGCACGAGCAATGAATTTCTCTTCAGTGACAACTCCTCCTTTTGCCACATCTTCAGTAATTGAAGGCAATAAGGACTTAATAAACCACTTAGCCAAAAGCTGACCAGGAACATACATCTTTACCATTCGACGACAACGTTGCCACTCATGAATATGATCAAATATGTGAGTAGCCGTGGTCTGTTTAAATTTGGTAAGGAGTTATGTTCTTGTTTCGTACCTTATGGGTAGCTGAAAGTGGGTTAGAAAACTAGTGGCAAGGGCGCTAAAGTTATCAAACGAAGCTCTAGGCAATTCAATGTACCATTTCACTGCCGGACCAATGAGTGTTCTTTGAAAAATGCGAAGTCTAATCGAATCATCGTTTAGGGTGTTAGATGAGCACCACAAATGAAAAGTCATTATGTGATTTGATGGATCTTCACCTAGATTTCCATTGAATTTAGGAATATTGGATGGAAGTTTATGAGGAATCACTGGCCACCAAGGGGCATACACAATTGGATCATTCGTTAGTCGGTTCAAATATGGTAATTCTAGAGGTGTTACAAAAGCAACTGTTGATTCAGGTTAGGTGAAGCATACCCAGGATAATATGGAATCGCCTGAGTAGTAGGTCTTTGCATACCAGCATAATGTATCTATTGCTGGTAACTTTGATAAGGTTGTTGGACATAACTAGTATAGTGTGGTTGTTGATAACTGTTTTGAAAATGCGGTTGTCCATTACCCATAAAGCCTTGTTGCTCAGGTCCTTGGTAGGTTTGCTAGAATTGTGGTTGTTGGTATTGTACCAGCCATGGTTGTTGGACTATTTGCTGTTGTCCAATACTAGAATATTGACCAAGATGTGGAGTGATAATACCCATTTGAGCCTGAGTTGTTCCAGGTAAGGAAGTGCTAACCTGAGGTTGTGATTGAGCTGTAGAGACAAGAGGTTGTCGTATTGCAATCTGAGAGACTTGAGGTTGACACACAACAGGCATTGCTTGTACTTGCAACACAGTCACAATAGCAGGTGTAGTGGGGATATTCGACATAGGTTGGGTCTATTTCATTGAATATACAACCCTTGGTTGTTGAGGCAGTATTGGTACCCAACCACTTGATGTAATTCTAGTTTGACTTGAATTTTGTTGTAAACTCTCATATGGTTGTTCTCCAGGAGGGAACAATGAAAAAGCATACTTCCCCCCATATGGTGGCAGTCTAGTGTTCAAAGGATATATCGGTGTTTGAAGACTGGTTTGCCCAAATTGATACTGTCTTGCAAGATCAATTTGCTAAGTTTCAACATAAGAAATACCGAATGGGATTTCAGGTGAATAAATAGGAACAGACCATGTCATCGAAACAACCCCTGAGTGGAACCCAGCTAGTGACTGATAACTAGTTGGGACAGATGGTATACCAGCAAACATTGTAGGAGTGGCAACAGGAAGTTCTATTGTGGCTGTATCTGACGACACAGTCCTAGATGTTGATGGTTGCTCATACATGTTTAGTCTATCCAAAATATTTCCTAGCGATTCGACGGGAACTTGCGATGAAGGATGATTAAAAGAACCAATTTTAGGAGTAGAAGGATATAGATGAATCCCAACCCCAAAATGTAACGGGGTATTGGGTGGAGGATCCTCTATTATATCTTCTATAGCAATCAGTCCAGGTGGAAGAGGTAGACTGTCAGGTCCTTAAAATATTTCTGGAGCTGAAGAAGGTATAGCTTCTGCAATGACAGATCCCAGAGGGGTGACACCTTCTAAATTCTAGAACTCAACTTCCAGATGTTCCGGTGAGTGAACTTCAGTCTCTGGATCAACTCTAGATGGAGTTGTTTCAGGTATAAAAGTGTCTACCGTTACACTAGAATCAGTTCTAATGTCCTCTTGTAACTGTGGAACTTCTCCTCTAAAGGCAGATGTACCATAAATGATCAGAGTAATTGTAGTCTCTGATGATGTTGAAACCAAAGTTTTAAATAAACCAGATGAATTGGACTCAGTTAAACGAGACCGTTTTTCCCGGAATGGTTTTGTTTCTGGAGTCAAAGATGGTTGACTCGCTAGTCTCCCTGAACAACGGGGTTTTGATTGACTTTCTTCCACGGTTACGGATTACTTGATCAACTCAAAATTAAGGGGAAAATGATGTTATGCCGAATTTAATAAATTTTAATGACACTTTGACACAAATTTGCTTTTTAAATTTTTAAGAGTCGAGAAAAAGTTTAAGATGACTCTAGTCCCCTTTGATTTTTAATGAGCCTGAAGTGACAAGTGCTCAGATGGACCATTTCTTTTAAGGAGTCAAAAAGGAACGAAAGTGACTACTCTAGAAATCAAGACAGAGGGATTACCAAACCAATCACAAAACTACAATATACACCTTGGTGATAAATATTACCAAGGACTTATATACGACAGTCAATCTTCCCGAATGTTGTGTTCAATGCATTGTGATCGATAGGGGAGTAGACACGGCTTCCTATGGATAAAGGATGTAAGCCTATTATGGTCTCCCAATATATACTCAACGGTACGGGGAGCACAAGTCTGTGCTAGCACTTGTCATATCAAAGAGGAGGAATCACCCAACCTTTGATGAAAACGATACTAGATTTTACGACGCCGGAACACGTCTCTAGCCTAGACCTCTAGATGTGTTGCGTTAGGTTCCAAAGTGTTATTAGGTTCATTGAGATTTATTTTAGATTTGATCTTGTTTAAAAGTTTGTCTTTCAAAGGATCACCACGTGATGTTGATTTGAAATTCCTAAAAATGCAATCTACAATGATAAGCAATCATTGTTTGTTTTGATCAATGAAAATCCTAGCTACTAGGGAAAGAAAATTACGATTCTTTCAAACAAAGAGCAAAGAGCACACTATAAATGCACTTTCCTAAATCATTTTTCACACACAAGCTAAATGAAAATGCAAAATGCATGTATTTGTTTTTGTTCCCTTAATGTGAGAAATGCCAAAAAGGAAAACTAAGTATAGATTTGAAATATTTCACTCAAAGCGACATTTCGACAATTTATTTTTCAAAATAGAAAGGAAGACTGAATGACACTTTTCAATTTCAAATAGAAAATTCTTTTGACACTTTGAATAACAACAAATCAAATCAAATACATGACAAAAAGTTGAATCGACTATTCATAGAAGGGATACTTGACGACATTTCTCTTTTTGACACAAAACAACAGTTATGACACTTTTGTACCAAAACGATAGATCGATTTAAGCAACTTTTCGACAAAGGATTGTAAATGATGGACAAATACATAAAAACATTTACTAATCCTAATCAATGGAGGCTGATCTATGTAATGAAAGCATGCTTCAGTAATGAGGCATTGTTCATAAGCAGCAAATCTCCCGAAATCGGCTGGTGTAATTTGAGGGGAAAAACCACTCCAGAGCTCCAAAAATCCCAAATTTGAAATAGAATGATGAAAATGAGAGGTAAAACTACTTTTATGTTTATTATTCACGTAATTCAAGTAAAATGGTAGTTTTAATTCATTTTTCATATGTATATATGTATTTTTCATTGGTAGTCTTTTAAAATATGGTATATATATAACATTCTTATAACAGAGCGGTCCACGCTTCTATAGGAAAGTTCCCATTTGAAACTTGTTTTGGATATTTCATATGGGCAACAAGGAGGAGTGAAAGAATACATTACAGGAGATACTTTGAGGGCTAAAAAATTTATAGAGAAGATCAGGTAGATCCATCTATAGGTATAGGAAACATTTGAGAAGTTGCAAGTGAAGTATAAGACTAGGCATGATCAACACAGAACAAAGAAATCATTCAAGGTGGGAGACAGAGTATGGCTACAGTTGAACAAGGAGAGGTTGCAAGGGCTTGGTAAGAAATTCAAGGCTCTAAGGTATGATCCCTTTGAGATAATGGAAAAGGTGGGTGATAATACCCATCGACTCTGTTTACCACCATATATGTGCATTTACTTAGTTGTAAATGTAGATAATTTGAAACTCTATGAGCCTTCCATGCTAGATCAAGAAGAGGAACAGGTCCTACCTTCTTTGGAGGATTTGACACCAGACGCTCATGTAGAGTTGACGAAAGATACAATTTTACAGGATAGGTCCAAAACTACAAGATAAGTGCAACAATAACTTTGGTAGATTTGGTTGAAGGGACAACTTTTAGGAAAAGATAAATGGTACACCAGAGAGAAGGTGGAGGAACAATTTCCTCACCTCATTTAATAAAATATTTAGGGGACCAAAATCCTCCAAAAATGGGGAGGTACGATCTGAATTGGATCATTATATTGTTTGTCATCCATCTTGATGCATTTGGAGTGGAAAAAGTGGAGGAATCAACTCACAGGACCATTTTTATTGGCGGGACCCAATTAGCAAAACAAGGTCTGAAACCTTCTACGAGAATTTTGAGGAATCAAATGACTTTTTTTGGGGGTAAAAATTTTCTTCTCCAGTGCAACATCTTTTCATGTTATTCTACACATAGAGATATTTCCAACAGTGCAAGAATCGTGTCAATCAGAGTCCATATGCAAAGGTTATGCCACTTAGAATTTGACCTTCATGTTTTCACACTTGTAGTTCGGGAGGATGCCTCGTCAGCCCCCATTATTCATGGAAAAGGGGCTGGCCATGTGTTTGTGATGTAAAATACTCTAGAAGAGTCTATTTTGTAACTCTAGTTAAGAGTTGATGTATTCAAACTTAACCACTAGTAGGCTATCAAGTTGTGTTATAACCGGGCCACTAGGAGGAGGAGGCATTCCATTCTTTCGAGAGATTTTTGTTCCATATTTTAGCAAAGATAGCCAGGAGAGATATGAGGTAGAGAACACAGAGAGGATCTGTGCACTATAGCAGCCCACAGACCATAGAATTTAATATTGTGGTAAGTCAATTATTATGTATTGATATTAAAATTTCAGATGAAGATAAGTGCATCAGTTTGTTGTGTTCTCTACCAAATTCGTGGGATAGTCTGGTAAGTACAATAGGTAGCAATACAACTGCCTTGCAGTTTGATGAAATAGTCTCATCCTTGTTGATGGAGGAGATGAGAAAGAAAAATATGGAGAGCTAAGCATGTTTTACTGTACCTTAGAGGCACTACCCAGTTTGAGTATCGTGAACCAATCCTTGTTTAAAGTGGAGGAAAAAGTCGATATAAAGCCATACCATAATGAGATCGACGTTTTAAAGCTAAATCACTGGTTGCAACAACTGGAAGTTTATTTTAGTGTCCATTAGATCGAGGAAGGGAAAAATATCTCATTCGCGCCGCTGAAATTGGAGGGCCTTGCACTGACTTGGTGGGAGAGCCACACATAAACCCTAAGGTTGGATGGAGAACCTCTAGTGACTAAGTGGGAGGATTTAAAAACCCTCACTAAGTCACAATTTTATCCCATTGGGTAGGTGGTAGAATAGTGGATCTAATGGCATTACTTTAGGCAAAAGTCAGGCCAAAACATGCAGGAGTACACCACAAAATTCAAAAAGATGGTTATAATGTTGGGTATCTCTCCAAAGAGCCCAGATGTATTCTTCAAGTATTTGGGGGGTCTACACCACCATCTGATTGATTAAATGATGTTGTTCAAGACCAAAATGGTGGACGAGGCTTGTGTACAAGCACAATACCTATGGATGTGATGCATATGTACAAGTTACAAAGGAGAAACGAACCTAGTTGGATAGTAAAACTGGAAAGTGCATCTTTATTGGGTATAAGGATGGTTTAAAGGGTCATAAGCTTTGGAACCCAGTAACAAGGAAGGTTGTGTACAGCTGAGATGTGGTGTTCAGAGAGGTGAAAGATGTTATTAAACATGAATTCCAACCAAAGGAACCAGAGAAGATAGAGTTTGAGCTAAAGGAGGAAGAATCTAACTCTACAACAGAGGAGGAATCAGAAGATGAAGAGCCACAAACTCTGGGTGTGTGAAGATCAGTTCGAGAAAGAAGGCAATTAGAAAGGTATAGTCCATCTACTTTCTATTCAATTTTTTCTTTATCTATTACTAATGATGACCCCAGAGCTGTGAAGGAAGCAGTAGATTCAGAGGATGGAAAACTGTGGAGAGAGGCCATGGTTGATGAAATGGCATCTTTGCACAAAAATGAGGCTTGGGATCTGGTGGATTTGCCAGCTGGAAGGAAACCCATTGGCAGCAAATGGGTGTTCAATAAGAAGACAAATGCAGAAGGAAAGGTGGAGAAATACAAAGCTCGGTTGGTAGCAAAAGGTTATTCCCAAGTGCCAGGAATTGATTTTGGTGATATTTTTTCTCCTATTGCCAAGGTACCTTTTATTAGATTACTTTTATTTGTTGTTGCTGCTTTTGATTTGAGGTAGAACAAATGGATGTGAAGATAACATTTCTTCACAGGGATCTGGAAGAGGAGATCTACATGAAGCAACCTGAAGGCTTTGCGGTGAAGGGTAAGAAATAACTGGTATGCAAGTTAAAGAAGTCTCTGTATAGTTGCCAAGGATGTGGTATCAAAAATTTGATACATTTATACTGGGACTTGGCTTCACTAGAAGCAACGCAGATCACTGTATGTATTTTAAATTAATTGGTGACCGTGTTATTTATCTAGTCTTGTATGTGGATGATATGTTGCTGGTTGGAAATGACAAAGAAATTATCTAGGATTTGAAGACCCATTTGTCCTCCAAATTCGACATGAAAGATCTCGGTGCTGCAAACTATATTTTGGGCATGAAATTAAAAGAGATTGGGCAAAGAGGAAGCTCTAGTTAAACCAGAGGAAGTATGTCGAGACAATACTGCAGAGGTTTAATATGCAGGATAGTAAACCAGTGAAGGTTCCT
>APFE031590540.1:23802-41649 GCA_000404065.3 Pinus taeda | reverse complement strand
GGTTCTTGTTTCTGTGATTGCTCCAGGTTCCAATATGATTTTTCCTTCCTCTTCAATTTTTGGCAATATTGTTTGAATTGGGATCTTTTACAACTTTTGAATAAGTGGCCATACTTCTTTTTCCTTCTTCCATTCATCCATTGCTTCGCTTATCCAATTTGGTTGGATAATAGAAATAGCACAAAACAATGCTTCCACATCCTCATCCTTGAGGAGTCTTCCCATTCTGTAAGGTCGCCATTTTTTAAGTGCATGTAGTATTTCCAACATTTCCTTCTCGTAAATAGCTTTCTTGAGATGTAGCGATAAAAATACCCAATCACCTACATCAAAACATTTTTCACTACGATGTTGATCTACCTGTTGTTTCATTTGATTTTGCACCAAGGTGGCATTATCCTTTAAAAGTTGGAGAACTTTCCATTGATCATCGATGTGATCTTTCACTGCTTGAACCTTTTTCTTCTTGATATGTCCTTCTATCTCTAGAGTTTGAGGAGTGGTAATTTCTTCCAATCCTTTACAAGATATTGTTGGATTCATTTCTTGACGCTCGATATGATGTTTCACTTCTTGAACATTTTTCTTCTTGATATGTCCTTCTATCTTGATAGTTTGAGGAGTGGTAATTTTGACCAATGAATTACAAGATATGGTTGGATCCATTTCTTATTTATTGATGTGATCTTTCACTTCTTGCACCTTTTTCTTCTTGATATGTCCTTCTATCTTAATAGTTTGAGGAGTGGTAATTCCTGCCAATGCTTTACAAGATATGGTTTGATTCATTTCTTCTATCTTTGGGATTGGATCTTGGCATATATCCTCTTCTTTCGATGTTTCTTGATCCTTTTCTTCCTCCTCTTCATACTCTATGTAAAATAATTTCTTCTCAACACACTTATGACCTTTAGTGGATTTGCTATCACAATTGTAACAAAGGCCTTTTTCTCTTTTTTCTTCCAATTGTTGTGGTGTAACCCTTGTAGGTTGTCGAAAGCTAGGAGAAACAACACTTCCATCTTCATAGCTGTGAGGGGTAGAATTCATTGTTGCCATAATTTTACTTTCTAGTATGTCACAAAGCCCTTTTACTCTTTCCAATTGTTGTGGTGTTGCTCTAAAGAAGGTGTTGCTCTTTGTATCCTCATAATGTGCTATCATTTCCTCCGTAAAAATTGACCACGTAACAAGCTTTTTACGAGAACAAAGCCCTTTATACCATAAAAATTGATATGGTTCTAAATATGAAGATGCAATACATACCTTTTGTAACAGTGGTACACCATGTAAATCAAAATATTTCTCCATCTGACATATCCAATTTACTGGATCCTTGCCATCAAACTTCCTCATCTTGCTTTTTCTTGATTTTAGGAGCTCGATCTTGAAATGATTGTAACTCTGTACTTGCAGATATTTAAGTTCTTAAACTATGACCAATAGTATTCCTCTACGTCCTCTTTCTAATGCCACCAATCTGACCCTAATTGGATTCTCCAATGAAGAGTTATGCCAAATCTCCCACAGTGACTTGATTATAGACTAGTTCAGTAGAGCGAACTTGTACGACGTGCCACGAGTCACTATTTCAACCTTTGGATCTGAAAAATGCACAAGAAACTAAAGTCCATCCTCTTTCTATACGTTCTAACGAAATTTCAATCCGATGCTCAGAGCAAAAGTTATGACGATTTTCCCCAGGTCACATGTTTTGAATGTAATTCAGGAGTCTCTAAAAATACCAACTTACTCTGATCATATCTCCGAAATGTCACATAAAAAGCTTTGAAATTAGGACCCAAGTTTCAGCGCGATTTCTTCTCAAATGGGTTTTTTTTGGGACTTCTGAAACGTCACAGAAAAAAAGTTATAGCGAAAATGCCACGATGACCTGTTTGGAGCAGCGAAACCCTAGAATCCAAAGCTCTGATACCAAATGTTATGAAACCAGCTCAAGAAAAGATAGAAAAGAATATCAACGCCTTATAATTCAGCCTCTTCAAGGGGCAACCTCCTTTACCATTACATAAATGAAACAATTCTTGGATGATACAAATGAAAATACCTCTTTCTAAATATATAGGGAGTCTAAGGCTCATAACAAATCAGAGCTTCATAACATAAATCAGCCGACATAAACCAATAATAATGTAAGGCACAATAATAACAATAATGGGCAATTCTATGGGGCCACAATAGTAACAATTATGGCACTACATGGTCACATCAAATATAATAAGTCATTTTGTTACTAATAACAATAAGGGTTACACTTTTATAGGTATAGGGAAAATTTACAGGGCCTAACAGTTTCTGCCGTGCGCTAGCCACATCTTGTGTACGCCGGAAATGTACTTCAGTTGGGTTACTACATCTTTTTCGTCTGATTCCTTCCACATTATTGGCCTACAGGTTACACTCGTGCTAGATTGATGGAGGATGCCTTAATTCCTTCCTTCTAGAGGATCTTTCCCTATCGACTTCAACTCATTGCTCTGGGGCAAAGATCTAGAGTTCATTTGGCAGTACCTTGGGGTTTGCAGTCATTAGTGGCAGATCCTTCACTATCAACAGTGGGAAACCATCATTGTCTCCTGATCAATAGATTTTTACAGGTGTTCAACTCCAGCTCATCTATTCACACTTGTTGGATTGTACTGGGTACCTTGACACTCATTATCATTATCGATGAGTAGTCTCGCATTTGTTAATGGTATACATCAATAACTGGTAATCAAATGATTTCTCACATGGTCGACTTCAGATCATTTATTCCCATGCTGTAGAAATGTACCATGGTGGTCGGTGAAGACCTCAGCTTGTATCAACATTCGTTGGTTCACTTGACAATTGCTCTTGTTGCTGCTAGTAGATACCACTTCACTTTATATGTCGCAGTCATTCATGGCGACATTTTATATGCTGGCGCCTGAGTTTGCAGTGTAGTACCATCTTATTCCATCATGTTCAGTTGGTACTTTTTGGGATCAATCTTTGATATCAGTGATCCACTTCATCTTTCAGCATCATTGACATTCTTATATGTGACATTCAGACATGTACTTGTTCGATCATGATCAAATGATCCATTATGTATTTTATAGTCATTTATACTTGTATACTAGTGGATCCACTTGTACTTGATATTTGGACATGTTGTATTTTCTCGAAGCATGGGTATGCCAGCCTCAGACAGTGTTTCTTTCTGATCTCCTTTTGTGGCTTGGCAGGTTGAATTCTGGTTCAGTCCTTCTCAGTTTTTGACAGATTTCCTTTCCATGAACTTGCTTAATACATTTCAGCCACCATGTACCGCTTCTGACCTCATATATTAGGGGGCATCTGTTATAGCTCCAAATCTCACTCTTTAGGTTTATGATGTTGCACTCATGGCCTAAGGCAACCCCTCCTTCCAGACCTGGTCCCAAATTTAAAAAACAATGTTGTATTCCCTATACGCAACATTGCCTTGAGCTAAATGCGTGTATACGCGGGTTTGTGTATACCCAACCTGTGTGTATGTTTAAAAACACTTAAAAGAAATAAATCTCCTTAATTTCGGGTGAAGATCATGGCTTTTCCCTGTTGATTCCTTGTTAGTGCCCATGGCCCAACTGTTCCCAACGAATTCCCAACTAAAAAACTACTCTGGGAGAAGTATAAAAAGGCTTCTATGGGAAGGCCAAAGGGAGGAGAGAAGAGAGAGAAAGATTACTATGCTGAGATTTCCCTAACCAGGTCTGAAGATCCTTGTGCCTCCTGCACTTCCCCCATTCTACAAGAAACCTTTGTTTCCTTGTGTGCATTGATGATTTAATACTACTTGAGATATCATGGAGTAAGTCATGGAAGGAGTTTGTTAAAGGCTTGAGACTGGACGAATCTGGGAGACGGTTCTGCTTGGAGCCTGTGAAAGGACGAATCATCTGAAATTATTACTTTTCTGTACTTTTTTTGTCTATAATAAAAGAAACACATGTCTTTGTTCCTGATATAGATCTCCTTCATGTTATGATATTCATATTATGATTCATATGTGGACGGTTTTTTAATTGCATAACTAATTACCTGTCCTTATAATATGAAGATGGTGTTTTTATGATGTTTAGTCCATATACTAATGTGCTTTCTTGAATTGATTGTTTTGCAGGTCAAAGGAACTTCAAGAAGGGTTTGGACCCTGGAAGGCTCTTATTAAACATAGGACCTCAGGTACGCCCCCTATCATAGAGTTTGCTTATAGTAGCATTATGATTGCATGGGATGTGTGTTTCTTTGCATAGATAACCTCTAGTCTGCTAGGGTATTCACCCAAGACCCTAGGGGATTTTTTCCCACAACAATAAGGGTAGAATCAATCTCCAAAAGCCAACCCCTTTCCTATGGATGGCAATAAATAGATAGGTGAAGGAGGTAGTTCATGAATTCATATCCTTTTACCAATTAAGGCTTGAGATCCACTCTTGATGGGAGGATAAGCTCAAGGGATAAGGGATGAAAACTCCAAGGTAGGATAAGATAGAATTTGAGACTTTTATCTGAGGAAAATGGTTACAACATATCCTGGAAGATTTTGGAAGAATAGGCTTCAGGATTATCACTCTTTTTCTCGAAATTCTAGCACCAACACAGGTGCATAGTCAAGAAATCTGTAGGTGATCAATGCATTCCATAGTGGATAAACCTGGTAGTTAACATTGTCTAGTAGGAGTCCAGGGAGCGTTGGTCCTTAAAATGATTGAAACAAGGTGCTTTCTGGCAGAAACTCAAGGATTAGAATGAGTCATGCTTAAGGCTTTGTGAAAGGATGATGAAAATGAGTTCAAAGGATGTTGATTGATATAGTTGAAGATATATTGACCAGATGTGAAAAAAAATGGGCTATAATAGAGTGCCCCCTACAGCACAAAGTCAAAAATGATAGATAATTACTGAAGTTCTTTACCTTGTGACAAGTATAGATCAAGAACAACTAACAAGATCATCATCTATTAAAATACATTTACATCATGACATCCTTGTTGAGGGGAGCATACCCATACTCAACACATAAGCTAAAATTACATGTACAATGATCAAAAGACATGTCCACGTATGAATGATGGTGGACCCATGACTGAATGAATTTCAATATGATCATAGCCATTATACATTGTGATCTTGTATTACTCCTGAAATCGTAGCCTAGATTGATGAAACTAGATCTAGGGTCTTCTATCTCATTCACACGACCAACCAATGTATGAGTCTAACCATTTGAATCAATGAGCTAGAGTCAAATATGGTAGACACCATCTAATTATTGGCTAATGATGTAAGTCATTAACAAATGTGAGAGACAACACTGATGATGTTAATGACACTCAAAGTACTCTAGTACAATCCATATGGTGTGAATAAATGAGTTGATGTCAAAAACGACACATAATATTTCGATCGAAGGCCAATGATAAAAAAATTTCACCGATAGCGAGGAAAATTTCCATTGATGTATGCAAGAAACAAGGTACCAAGGGGTGTTTCTAAGTCAACTTCCTGGATAATGAGCTGATGTCGATAGGAAGTGACCCATCGTAGGAGGTCCTTGATGTATCCCCCATCAATGACACGAAATGACTATGATGATTTGAGATGGAATTATCATAATGAAGGTGTATATGGAACTGGATTAGGAAAGGTAGACATGGAATGAAGGCTTAAGAGTATTGTAGCATATATTAACAAAATGACTTCTCTTGAACACAACGGTGACACTGAAATGGTGTTGGCAACATTGACACAAAACCAAAAACGGAGGATTTGAAAAGTTATGATAAACCAAAAGAAAAGTAGATTTCCCAACCAAATGGCCATGTAGCTGAAGTGGAAGAGTGTCATGTTCAAGAGAGACTCACTACCATTAACAAATGGAGTACCTTGTTTTCCCAATTTCCCTAACCATAGTGGTCAGTACCTCTTTATTTTTTAGCAAGCTTGAGGAGGATATCATATGCTTGATCTATAAGTTCATCCTATAGATGAATACCTTTGATAATATTTAATGAACCTAGAGAAGGAGTATTTTGGTACCATCATGAATGATGATTCCATCATTTTTTTTATGCTTTAACAAGTCCAACGAACCTAAAACTCAAAAAAAAATTCATGTTCAGAGAGTTTAAAAAAGAGGAAAAAAAGAAAAGTCCATATGTTCCTTTTCGTAAATAGTCCGTTAG
Source organism: Pinus taeda (assembly GCA_000404065.3). Classification (NCBI taxonomy): domain Eukaryota; kingdom Viridiplantae; phylum Streptophyta; class Pinopsida; order Pinales; family Pinaceae; genus Pinus; species Pinus taeda. The sequence continues at coordinate 35,431 of APFE031590540.1, read as the reverse complement.
GTCCAAAAAGGTATAAAATAATACCCAACAGAACCTCCTAGCCATGTTCGATTAAGGTATTCTTTTTTCATGGTTAGTCTATCTGAGTCTGGAAAATGGTTAAGCTTATACTGAGTAGATGTATTTTCATTTACTTTAATCAGATCGAAAAGACAACTACTCGACAATCTTTTCATGTTTTGGGATTTTGAAAAGACTTGAAAGAGGACTCCAAGGGGTTCCTTTTTCGTAAGTTTATAGAGTCTAAAAAAGCAATAAACGTGTACTCCTTGTGATGAGCCTCAATATTGCAGCAAGGATGCTGCAACTCCTAGGGCTACCAAATTTACTTTATCAACCCAGGTTTTGGTACAAACTTGGAGGTGACAATGTTATATACACATCAGATGCAACATTCTACTCATGTCACTTCTCAACTAGGGCGTTGTAATGCCCCACTTAATCTTATCATGCAAATTTTATTAATGTTTACATTATCTGAAAATATTGAGAAATATTGGTGAATACCTTCATTTGGGAAACTATAAATTTATTTACTAATATAAAATTCATTATTTCTATTATTCAAATTCCTAACTTGTCTTCTCAGATTGAATCTTGGATAGGATATGGTCTCCTTCCATTATTCCAAATTTTATATATATTCATCTCACATTCTCCAATGTACTCTCACATTTACTTGGGAGAAGACATCGTCCTCTCCAACTAATTATCAATATATATATTCATCTCACATTCCCCAATGTACTCTCACATTTACTTGGGAGAAGACATGGTCCTCTCCAACTAATTATCAATATATATATATATATATATATATATATTCATCTCACATTCCCAGTGTACTCTCACATTTACTTGGGAGAAGACATGGTCCTCTCCAACTAATTATCAATATATATATTTATCTCACATTCCCCAATGTACTCTCACATTTACTTGGGAGAAGAGAAGTCAACTGTAAGGATGAAGGAAAAGTTAATGACATTAATGAGAGGTGGTTGAGGTGGAGAAGACAGGAAGGGAGAAAGGGGGATGTTGGGTCTTGCTTTTGATTTTGGGTTGGCTGTGATTTTGGAGACCTAGGGAACCTGTGGAGGTTTCTTTGGTTAGTTGAGAGGAGGGAAGTATTGTTTATCTTGGTCTAGATTATTCATCTTGGACACACTACATCTGGTTGGACTTGGGCTCGAAGGGTTAGGGAACCTGTGGAGTTTTCCTGGGCTAGGAACTATTTCCTAGTTGGCTAGGAGGTAAATTCATTCAAGATTCGAGAGGAGTGTTTCTGTAGGAGCAGCAACTCGAGGGCATCTCCACCAGCCACTGGTACATGTATTCCTCTATTCATAGATTGCTCATGTAAATTATTGAAATGAAATGTTCACTATAAAGCTGTAGGGATTAGAGTGTAAATGGTAAAATATCATTGTTTAAATGTCTTGTAAGAAATGGTAAAATAATCATTGTTTAAATGTCTTGTAAGAAATTAAATTTTTGGCTTCTATTGAAGTTAAATTACCAGAGAATGTAGATCTGTTAAAAGACCCTAGGATAGGGCCTTACACTTGGTATCAGATCCAAGTTTCGATCCTCCGAGACCTGTGATAGCGAAATACTTCCTACCACAAATGCAATCTGCAAAAATTCTCTAGTAAGTTCACTGCACTTTCACTATTCACTGAGCTACAACTGGAATTTTTTTTCTTTTTTGGTATCTAAGACAATTTGCACACCATATATTTACTTGATCATGTCCAAACAACTAAAACAAATTTTCTCCTCTGGTGAAGTTTCTCTATTCTTCAAATTTTTCCAAAGTACTCCATCTCGTTACATTAGAAATTATCTTCTTAGAGGAGAATTATTTTCCATCTGAGAGCTTTGTATTCACCTTTAGTGAATATGGGGTCACGGCTGTTTCCTTTTCAATAATATTGTTTGTGATCTCGGTTTTGCATTATAATTCTTCGTCACAAATCTATCTTGTCCAGGAATAATTCATATGATCCATCCATATGGGTCATCTGGTTGACCAATCCACCAACCGACTAGTCCAGCACCAGCATAATCACTCAGGATTATTGCTACATCCAATAGCGTTCTTGTTCTATTGATTTCTTGACTTTAGCAATGTGTCCTGCCACATATTTGTCGATGGAGAAATGTATACAAGAAGGACACTCATTGCTAATCACTTACACCGTGAATGAAACTGTATTAAATACCAAACCTGCTCCACATGAGTTGTAAAACGCAAAAGCTAGAGCCACATTATAGGAAATCAAAAGGAAAATGGTGGCAGGTATTACGTGAACAGAAATTGCTGGAAACCCAACATAACTAAAAGATGCCACCCAAAATGATATTCTGTTTTTCATACATATCTCATCTTGCCTTTGTTCTTTCAATGCTTTTGTATCGAGTCACCTATTCGTTTGTTTTTATTATTATTGGTATGGAACATTCCAAATAGCCTTCCAAGTTTCCATGGTACCTTGAGATATGTCATTTAGTGGACCTTCTCATCTTATAAAACTTGGCAAAAAGTAGTCCTCATTAGAGTTTTTCATACTTACACTTGATGATGGTCGTTACACATGGATACTCTTTTAAAATGGCAAATCCCAATTTGATGGATCCAATTGTTGTACATAATATTTGAATGAAATAGAGTAATTTTATCTACTCTCACTCTATGCTTCTCCCACATTTTCTTTCCGTGCGTAAAGCAAACCTGCTACCATATGGAATCATCTCATTTCCATGAATACTAATTTCATACATAAATTAATTCTTCTCATTCATATTTTTCATAGCCGCAAAGTTGAGAAATTTTGATATGGATTAAATATTTCTCAATTTTGTGCATCCAAGGTGTTTTAATGGAAACCCTCTCTCCGGGTTGAATCCTTTCACCTACCTGCTGATTATGATGGATGCTACCTATACTGAATCCGAAAGAGCGAAGACTATGAGAATATGCTTAATGGAAGAAATAGGCATATAACTATGGTCAAAATCAAGGGCCTTGAAAATTTATACTTCTAGAGAAAGATTTTTTCATAAAAAATAGCAGTAATATAACATGGAAAATACCAAATCGATCTAACAAATTAAAAAGGCCATTGAAGTCATTGGAAGGCAGAAATCCCATAACTCCAATGTTGAGCCTCCACCATTAAAATAATACCGATTTCCTCAATCATTTGTTGGACGTTTTACTAGTCCAACCAGTGTTCAAAACACTAACCAAGATTTTTCTCTATGATTTCAGGAATACTAAGCCCAGAAATCCAGGAGAAACTCAACTTCTATAAATCTTTGTTTAGGTTAAGCATTCTATAAACTGGGAATAATTTAGCCCTATCATTCCAATTCTCAACTCTAGTCTTTTCCCTCTTTTTTTTCCTTTTCTTTCCTTTAAGTTGCTCATCATGGAAATTCAGATCTGTTACAATGAATAGTGGAGATCCATACTTTATCCATTTAATCCAACATTAAGCTATGCAAATGTAAATGGCTCATTCCTCTTTCCCCTATTCTAGAGCTGCCAAGTTCGCGCAAGTGGGGAGAATGCTTGAATAACTGAACCGATTGGGTTGAACACCTGGTTGTCTCATTTGGAGAAACAATTTCAATGCTTCCTTAACAAATCCATGGTTCGCATAAGCTAAAATCATGGCAGTCCACGAGACAACATTTCATTTGGGTATTTCTTCAAACAGTTTGCAGGCATCCTCTAGATTTTCACACACATGTAGGGTGTCTCTAGTTTCAAGTGTATTGATTTCTAACTTCTCACTGCCATCATTCGAAGTTATGGCTAAGTATACCAAAAGTATGAGAGAAGAAATTTCAAGGCAAGTAAGATGACTGAAGCACAAGATTTTGTGTCAATAACTAGCCATGGTCAAGGCAAGTAAGATGCCAAACACACGATTTTCTGTCAATAACAAGCCACTGTCAAGGCAAGTAAGACGCCAAGCGCAAGATTTTGTGTCAATAACTAACCACGGTCTAAGGGCTAGAGTAAATAAAAATATTCTCATAGGCAATGTCAAGTTGATGTTAGGTTCTGAAATCACTATTTCTGGAGATGCTTATGAAATTTTGAAGGAGATTAAAGGGATGGCTCAAACTAGATTTTTGGTGTCTATCACTAGAGAGATTGCAGGAATATTTGCAAAGTCAAATTCAGTTAAGCTAGACTCACAAAATGTGATGTCCATTTTCAAAATAGATGAGTTAAAAGTATTACAGTCATAAGAGACAATTGACATATTGTAAGCATCATTACCAAGCAGGTTGGAATTGTCATGGTCATGGAAGAAATTCTCCCTTGGGAAAAAAAAAGAAGGAGAGAATGAAAGAGTTATAGGTACTTACATTTTAGTTTCCTTTTGCCCCTAAGCCTCAAGTGTTTGTTCCTCCCAATATTTGATCTTGGTCATGTGCATTTTAATATGACTGTTGATTCCTCCCAATATTTTTATCTTGGTCATGTGCATTTTAATATGACTGTTCCATCTTGCCAACACAGATCTTTTGCAGAAATGAAATTTATTGTCTCTGCATATCACAATCACAATCTAAGATGAAACTTTACATTGTGAATTCATGATATGGGGTGAATGGCTTTCTGCAAATCTGGTTTCAATGGCTTGACTACCTATTTTACCTGCTTATGGTGCCAAGGAAAATACTCAATCAAGATGTAAGTCAAATTCTATTGTGTTAAAAATAAACAATGCACTCTTTGTGTTTGAATGTCCAATCACAGTACTTCATTCAACCATTTCTTTGCTCATTAAAATCATATATGCATATTTTCAATCAAAATAACAATTACTGATACTGCTTCTCATTGATATCACTGTAATCAGGGTACAATTAGTCAATTATAAATCTATCATGTTAGCTAATTGTCTCCACGTGTTTGGAGAGTGAGGGCTGTAGTTAATTGATCAATGTACACAAGCTGTAGTTAATCAACAACGCACAAAATAACAACTTGTATGCATTTATAAATAGAATTTTAAATGGTTGTATGAAGTCGCTTTCCTTCCAATCAATGTTTCCCAGTCACAAGACCATTATAAAATATTTACATCAGCATGTGGTGGCTATGATGAATGCCAAAGTGCACTAGCTTAAGAATATATGGCTGTAGCATGTACCATGCTATTGCACTTCATTCAAACCCATATAGTGGACTTGCAAAGCCATAAATGAATAATTACTATTGTAGGTTGACCAGCTGTGCGTTCAGGGAGAAATTTAGTTATAGTAGTTTACATGGCAAAAATGCACACAACACTTAAACAGAGCACCAACAGTGTTTTTAATTAGTGATCTAGCCTATGATAACATGTTCTAAAGTTTAAATTTGTAGCTAAGAAGTAACTTGGCATAACTTGAATTGATCAATTGCTTAGGTTCTCTTTGGACTATCTAGAGTGTGGTAGAAAAGGTTAGGAATAGTGCTAATAAGTCTTATATATCGTGCATATTTTGAACAAATTCAAAATGGTGAGGACACAAAGAAACCAAGGACTCAGAGAGTTTTCACAATAACATCCTACAAATAACCCATTACCTTCAACAAAATTGACTCTCATTCTGTGTTCCCTAGAAGCAATTAATGAGACCTTAAGGGGGCGCCAAACAAATGAAGTGGAAGGGGAACACCCTCCATCAGGGTTAGGGAATCCCAAGGGATCTAGAGACTATGATAGAGGACCTCCAGTTGAGGACATTACTAGGGAGCTCTAGAAGATTAAGCTCCCAGAGTTTGCAGGAGGTCATGCCAGCAAGCGTGCAGAACCCTAGTTAGAAGGAATGAGAAGGTGCTTCGCACTAAGGGATTATAATTCAAATTCCAAGGCCAAAATAGCAATATTCCAACTCAGAGATAGTGCTCTGAATTGGTGGGGTAACTTGGAGCATGAACTGCACCTCACTCTAGACACAGTTACTTGGGAATTATTTGAGGAGAGATTCAGGAAAAATTACCTGCCATCATATTATGAAGAACAACAGGTAGAAGCCTTCCATGCCCTAGTACAGGGGGGTCGTATAGTAGAATAATATGAAATTTTATTCATGGAATTGGTCAAGTATGTCTCCTACATGGATACTGACCAACTTCAAGCAGATTATTTTATTTATGGATTGAACCCTAAGATTAGGGCAATGGTGTGGATGTGGAAACCATCCTCAATTGCAGAAGCTATAGAATAGGCCTGTTATGTCGAAGAAAATTTGGACTTAAAGGGAAGAGATAGAGCCATCTTTCCAAGCCAAACAGGGTTTATGGGGAAGGCCCCTCGTACCTTCCCAAGGGGAGGAAGTCTGAGGCCACCATCATATGGAAACAGGGTTATTCCTAGAAAACTGATAGTAGGGATTTCAATGGTTTCTAGTGCAGCTTCACCCATAGCTTCAAGGGTGCATGCAAATCAAAGTCATACACGAGGAGAAACAAGTGGGGGAAAGGGTCCCAGGGGAAGAAACTCTTTCCAAAGAACTCCACCACATTCGGTTCAAGGTCCACCGCACATCACTTGTTGGGGATGCAGAGTACCTCATTACTAGCGAGACTGCCTTGAGTTGCAAACTGGTAACAACCAGAGAGAAGGAAACGAACCAGTGAGGGGAGAAAGTAGCCATCATGGAAAATTTTAGGGGCTAATGTTCGCCCAGTGGGCTAATTTTCCATGATTTTTCCACAAAAAGATTCGCTAATTTCCATTTTTTATAAAAGGTGATTCGCCCAAATTTTAGAATATAAAATTATTTTACCTTTAAAATCGCCAACATTATATAGAGACTATATATAAAATCATTATAAATTTGAATAATTTTACAAATATATCAATAAACATTTTATACTTTGCATATTAGGGATTAATGAGATTCGCCAATGTTTCTAAACTTCAAGAAAAATTTCCATCCTTAAAATTTTCCTTGGTAGCCATCATTGAATCTATGCAATAGTTGACAATCAGCAAGTTGAACACCAGTCTGCCATGGTAGAAACCTCAGGTATGATAAAAAAAGTAAAAGTTAAAATTTTGTTTGATTCTGGTGCTATAGACGGTTTCATTTTACCAGTTGCATTAGAAAAATGTGGGTTGGTAGCCTATGAGCACGATGAATTTAAATAATTTGAGATGGCTTCTAGGATCAAACAAGTAGTAGGACCTAGTGTTGACCAATGTCAGGTAAACCTCGGGGTGTGTATGACTAAGTTGAAGGCATACATCACAACATTGGGGACATATGATGTAATTATTGGAATGGACTATCTAGAAGCTCATCGAGCTTTGGTAGATTGTTTCAAGAAGAAAGTGATCTATTTAGATGATGAAGGTAGGCCAATTGAGGTTTTTGGGATCAAGAGGGGAGTGCCCCTACAATTCATATCCATGATGAAGGTAAAATGTTGTCTCAGACAAGGTTGCAAACTATATTTGGTCGAGGTTGTAAGCGACGGGAAAGGACCTTCCCTAGATCAACATCCAGTTTTGTCAGAATTCAAGGATGTTTTTCCAAAATAATTGCTTGGATTACCTCCTGTGAGAGAGTTTGATTTCATAATCAGCCTAAAACCGGGTGCAAAACCAATATCTAAGACACCCTATAGGATGAAAAATTCGGAACTTTGTGAGTTACAGATGCAGTTAAAGGAGCTCTTGGACTTGGGATTTATCAGACCTAGTAATTCATCTTGGGGTGCACCAGTGATTTTTGTCAAGAAGAAGGATGGTTCCTTGCGTCTATGCATAGATTATAGAGACTTAAATAGAGCCAAAATAAAGAATAGGTACCCAATACCTCGAACAGATGACTTATTTGATCAGATGAAGGCAGCAATGGTCTTCTCAAAGATCGATCTACAATATGGGTACCACCAATTGAGGATTAAGGAGGAGGACATCTCAAAAACTGCATTTCGAACTCAGTTTGGGCACTATGAGTTTGTAGTTGTTCCATGTAGTTTAACCAATGCACCAACAGTATTCATGAGCCTCATGAATGGTGTGTTCAGGAAGCACTTGGACCAATTTGTGCAAATCTTCCTTAATGACATTCTTGTGTATTCCAAGAACGAAAAGGAGCATGAAAAGAACCTAAGGGTAGCATTGACTTGCTTAAGGGGAAATCAATTGTATGGTAAATTGTCAAAATGTTCCTTCTTTCAGAAGAAAGTACATTACCTTGGGCACATCATTTCAGAAGAAGGGATTTCAGTTGACTTGGAAAAGGTGAAGGCCATAATGGATTGGCCAGTACCAAAAAATTCCCATGAGGTAAGTAGTTTTATGGGGTGCAGGTTTGTGGAGGGGTTTTCAAGGATTGCAAAACCCATCACCACATTACAATGAAAGGGGGTCAGGTATGAATGGACAAATGAATGTGACACTGCATTCACAGAACTAAAAAGGTTACTAACTAGTGCACCTATCCTTCAAGTACCAGACATGAGAAAAGACTTCACTGTCTGCACCGATGCTTTGGCGCAAGGATTGGGTGCGGTATTGATGCAAGAAGGCGGAGTAATAGCTTACACATCTAGAAAATTGAAGAAACATGAAGAGTTATATGCTATCCACAACTTAGAATTGGCAGCAGTGATGTTAGCCTTGAAGCTGTGGAGACACTACCTCACTGGGAGAAGATTTGAGTTAAGAATGGATCATCAAACCTTGAAGCATCTCTTCACTCAAAGGGATTTGAACACCAGACAAAGGCGGTGGAGTGAATTCATGAGTGTGTATGATTTTGAAATCTCATACATCAAGGGAAAGGAGAATGTAGTGGCAGATGCACTAAGCAGGAGGCCACGAACCTTCTCCCTAGTAGCCTTAAAGGTAAATTTAAGGGAGTGTGTATTGGAGAAACTCTTTGAAGATAGTTCGCATCTAAAAGTCATCTTAGCCATCTAGAACTAAAAAAAAATAGAACAAAAGTTTGAGGGATATGTCCTTGAACCAGATGGGCTATTGAGATTTCAAGGGAGAATGTATGTACCTAAGGAAGGGGGTATAAGAAAAACCATCCTCGAAGAGTCTCATAGAGAACTCTATTGTGCACATCCTAGGGTAAATAAGATGTATGCAGACACAAAGAAACTCTTCTTTTGGGCAGGCATGAAGCACAACATAGTCCAGTTTGTTGCCAAATGTCTTGAATGTCAATGAGTGAAGGCTAATCATTGCCATCCAATAGGACTCCTACAACCTCATGACATCCCTACATCTAAATGGGAGGTAATATCCATGGATTTTGTGGTGAGTTTGCCACTCACATCACAAAGGCACAATTATATATTGGTTATAGTTGATAAATTGACCAAAAGTGCTCATTTCGTCCTAGTAAGAGACATGTACGATGTTACGGATGTGGCGCGAGTGTTTGCAAATGAAGTTATTCGACTACACATATTGCCCACAAAGATCATTTCTGATAGAGACTCTCGATTTACATCTAGGTTTTGGACAAATTTGCAGTCAGCACTAGGGAATCAATTGAACCTGAGCACTGCATATCATCCAGAAACAGATGGGTAGACTGAAAGAGTAAATCACGTTCTAGAGGACATGCTTAGGATGTACGTCATGGATAATCAAACTCATTGGGAAAGGTACTAACCATTGGTAGAGTTTTCCTATAATAATAGTTATCATAGTTCAATCGAGATGCCTCCTTATCAAGCTCTATATGGAAGGCCTTCTAGGACATCGTTGATGTGGGAAAAGTTGGAAGACCGAGTGATAGTTGACCTTGAATTAGTTCAAGAAATGGAGGAACAGGTAAAGCAGGTTCAACAAAGGTTAAAGGAAGCACATGATAGACAGAAGATTTATGTTGATTCACATAGGATTGATCATAGTTATGAAGTAGGGGACCAAATTTGTATTCGTATCCAGCCCAACAAAAGCACCATTCGGTTTGGGAAGGGGACAAAATTGTCACCTCATTTCGTAGGACCTTTTAGGATCAAGGAGAAGATTGGACCAGTTGCCAATCATCTTGTATTGCCACCCCATTTGCATAAAACTCATGATGTTTTTCATGTATCTATTTTACGATATTATGTTTCTGATGAATCTCACAAACTGGATTGGAGGGAATTGCAAGTCTCGGACATGGGAAATGTAATGGTCAAACCATTACGCATATTGTACCGTAGGGTTCAACAGCTAAGATGTCACACGGTGGACCAAGTTAAGGTCTAGTGGGAAAAGTATAGCCTAGGATATGCTACCTGGGAGGATACAAAGACTATGCATCGTGACTACCCCTCACTTTTTGAGCATCTGTGATGCCCATTTTTTACTTAGACAACTACCTATGTTAAGGTTCTATTTTGCAGTTCCATGTTATTTATTTACGAACATTATGTAATATTGATGCATTTTGCTGAACACCTGAAACTACTTAGGTTTGATTTTGATGATGGAAATGTTTGATGTATGACCTAATGTATGACTTACTTGGTGATGATTTATCTAGTGCATGACTTATCAGAGCTATTGTTGTTTCATGTATTTTTTAAGTGGATATGATTTATCTAATGAATGACGTAGTGAAATTATGATTTGTTTCTAGTATGAACTACAAAATTGACACGTGGATACTAGACTTAATAAGGTGATGATTATATGTCTTGTTATTATATAAATGCATGAATGAGAGCTAACACATAGGGGGGAAGAACTATATGATAGCCAAGATCTACTCTTCCATTGAGGGAAGTTCGAGACATCTCATAAGGAAGTTATAATGTAGATTTTTCTATTACATTTAGTATCTACTTGATATGCACTCATATGACATGAGTAAAATGCAAATGACAGGTGGCAAGGCTACCTGACTAGATTATTCGACGACAAGTCCAACCAGCACTATAGTGTGGTCCGTATTAGGGTGTTGACCCTAGTTGTGAGGAGGGGTGGAGGCATTTCCCACCATGTGTCCTTCGAAACCTAGAATCCTGGGAGGGCAGTGGTGGACACACTCCCCTATACGTGTGATGACGATTGCCAGTTTCCTACTAGGGAAGTTAGGTCGATATAGTCGACGCTTCCGCCATGTTGGTTTTATTAGTGGTTAGATTGGTATAGCTGATGCCACCGAATATAGCAGTAGAGGACGGATAGTGTGGGAACAGAAGCAGGTCAAGATGGATAGGAGGATATATATCAGGTAGAGACTCTTGATGGGAAGTCATGCCATTATCTGACTTATCAAATTTTACTACTACAACTCTCTCTCTTTTTGTTATGCCTTCATCTTTGTATCTTTTCACTCTAACTTTAGGACGAAGTTTTCTAAATAAGGGGTGTATGTAATGCCCCACTTAATCTTATAATGCAAATTTTATTGATGTTTACATTACCTGAAAATATTGAGAAATATTGGTGAATAACTTCATTTGGGAAACTATAAATTTATTTACTAATATAAAATTCATTATTGCTATTATTCAAATTCCCAACTTGTCTTCTCACATTGAATCTTGGGTAGGATATGGTCTCCTTCCATTATTCCAAATTTTATATATATTCATCTCACATTCCCCAATGTACTCTCACATTTACTTGGGACAAGACATGGTCCTCTC
>APFE031590540.1:0-22907 GCA_000404065.3 Pinus taeda | reverse complement strand
ATATATATATATCACACTCCCCAATGTACTCTCACATTTACTTGGGAGAAGACATGGTCCTCTCCAACTGATTATCAATATATATATTCATCTCACATTTCCCAATGTACTCTCACATCTACTTGGGAGAATACATGGTCCTCTACGACTAATTATCAATATATATATTCATCTCACATTTCCAAATGTACTCTCAGATTTACTTGGGAGAAGAGAAGTCAATTGTAAGGATGAAGGAGAAATTAATGACATTAATGAGAGGTGGTTGGGGTGGAGAAGAGAGGAAGGGAATAAAAGGGGAAGGAGGAAGGTAGAAAGGGGGATGTTGGGTCTTGCTTTTGATTTTGGGTTGGTTGTGATTTTAGGTTGGTTGTGATTTTGGAGACCTAGGGAACCTGTGGAGGTTTCTTGAGTTAGTTGAGAGGAGGGAGGTATTATTTATCTTGGTCTGGATTATTCATCTTGGACACACTACATCTGGTTGGACTTGGGCTCAGAGGGCTAGGGAACCTATCGAGGTTCCCTAGGCTAGGAACTATTTCCTAGTTGGCTGGGAAGTAAATCCATTTGGGAGTCGAGAGGAGAATTTCTGCAGGAGCAGCGGCTAGAGGGCATATCCATCGGCCACTAGTACAAGTATTCCTCTATGCATAGATTACTCATGTAAGTTATGGAAATGAAATGTTCACTATAAATCTAAAGGGATTAGAGTGTAAATGGTAAATTATCATCGTTTAAATTTCTTGTAAGAAATGGTAAAATTATTACTGTTTAAATGTCTTGTAAGAAAGTAAATTTTTTCCTCTTATTGAAGTTAAATTCCCAGAGAATGTAGATATGTTAGACGACCCTAGGATAGGGCCTTACAGGCGCTAGACCACTAGGGTTCTAGACCAGTCTTCTATTGACGAGAAGGAGTCTGAATACTGACAGTGAATGTAAGCTAGTTCTAATGTAGGAAAGAGAATGCTTGCCCATTTATGAAATGAAAGTTACTAAATGGTAAATGCTATGAGATGCCACAAATCATCTAGCTAGGAAATGACACAAATTACTTGCAGAAAAGAACTATGCTAACCTTGCTATTTATCCTCTAGCTATTAAGACTATTTTGAAATGGAAATTTGTTCTATCATTCTAGGACTCATACATACATGCACTAACTATCTCATTTTACATTTGTAGGAACATAATCTTTTAATTTCTAAATGCATAAATGTAAATGCAATGTTATTTTGTCTGAACTTGCAGAGGGAAAATGCACAGGAGATTTGATCTCAGTTGGCACTGATAGGCATGGAATCCAAGATGAGGGCGTAACCTACTCTTATACTATCATCTTTGGTCAAAACAGGGTCAAACAGGCTGCTAGAGGAGATCCTGTAGCTGCTGCAGGAAACTGCTACAGGATGTCCTAATCTGCTACAACATGTCTTGGTTTGCTACAGGAAGTTAGCTGAAGGGCTTAGGGTGGCAAGAAATGTGATACTAGCTATTGGAGAGATGTATGATGGTGATAGAAGGTGTAGGGAAGTTGCACATTACCCAAGACTAAGCCCAACAGTTGAAGGACGTTGGATTTTCCTAGGGTGGATTGCTCATAGTGGTTGTAAAACCAAGGTTCAGACTAGGGGTTGGTATGCCTTGGTAGAAGGTGGAGAGGACCTAGGTGAAGCTGGTTGGATGAGTTTCTCCCTACAGATCAATAATCCTTGCAACAAAACATGTTTTTCTTTTCATTTATGATTCACTTCATGTCAACATGGAAACGATGAATTGAATTTGAGAAAGTTTATCTATCTATTTTTAAGGACCAGATCTATGAAATGGAATGCCTTTTTAAGCTACAAAAAACTTAATAAAATAAGATAACAACTAAAGGTGCTTCCAAGAAATCATAAATAGTGATCTAGCTAATAATGAACCCTAAGTTATGCAATGACCAAAAGAAAAACTTTGTTTTTGGGGCTGTGAGAGTGGGGCCTTCTAATTATGATCACATGAGGGAGATGAGATAGAGGCCACTGTCACAAGATTTTCTTAATTACTTTCCTTCACTACTGCATCATTTATCTACCTCTTCAAACTAATGGAAACTAGGTTAAGCAATAATTCAAATACTCGTTAAGCTAAAGAAAACATGAATAAACTTAACCAGCTAGCTATCATTTTAATCTAAGAATATAGGCATAAAAAGAGGAACTTATGCTACTAGGGTTGGTCCCTAACCCAAGAGTTCATCCCTCTAATTCAACTCAGTGATGGATCAAGGTAGAATTTCTCATTACCATCAAAATTTGAAATACAACATAGCAATAACAGTGACAATGTTTTGGCTCAAAATGCCCTCTTGGCTACAACAAAAAATTGAATCATAATGAGTCCCTTGGCTCTCTTATTTATACAAAACTGGAGCTCCCAAGAACTCCCTAGAATATAGGGATACTTGTCTCCCTAACTCGTGAATGACTCTTTAACTGTCACTCGCTTAGCTGCTAATGGACTCGGCTTGCTTGGTTGCTAGTAACTTTGAGCTGATGAAATATGGTGGAGGACTATTTGAATGATTTACGGAGTTGAGGGGGACCAATCTCCTAAAACCTCTCTTTCTTGCCCACTTCGAGTTCTTGCACTTAAGTCAATCCAACACTGCTCCAATTCCTGGATTTAATTTATATTAGGCCACATTACATAGTAACTCACTTTCACCCTTCTCACTAAGCAAAATATAAAAACATATGTAACTAATTGCGAGAAAAGTCAATTTTAATAAGTTGCAAAGTGGCATTGTGACCCATATATTTTACCTATTAATGAGCCTCATTATCAACCCCCTATGGAAAGTGTTTCTCATGCTTTGAGAAACTTAGTATGTATCCATATCTTTCATAGCTCTTATGGTCTCTTTGACATCCCAGGCCTCTGTTGATGGAGTTTCCTCTTGAGGATACAACCCTTCATGTTTCTCTATCTCTTCCCACTGCTTTATTTCCTCTTCTTCCTTCCTTCCTTCTAACAAACCCAACAGCAAAGGTGGACTGAGCTTTAGTCCAATCCAATTGATCTTTAGTCTCTACATGACATGGTTATATAGGGGGGTCCTTTCCAATGCATTTCTCAACCTCTCTAGGGTGTGGTACTCTTTGATCCTTAGATAGTGTGGAAGGTTGCTCCATATCCTCTGGCATGCTTGCTAGCTTTCACTCCCCATCAATCTTAAAATGTTCCAAAAATGGGAGATGGCCTTCTCTTGTGTAGCCAGGTATCTTGGTGCAAGTTGGGCATCATTGGAAATGTTGTTGTGGTTACTAATAGCAAACATGGAATTTATTTATTCTATTCTAATTTAGAGAGGCTCTCTTTCCTCATTTTCTACTATTCTCTTCACTTCCTCAGCCATGGCCTTCTCAAGACTCATCCATGATGCAAGGGTCATCAACTTTAAGTCTCCCAACTTTTCATTTGGGTCCCATACATTCAAATATGTCAAGGCCAAGTTGTGTAGGTAAAATTCAGATATTTTCGCCTTATCTTCTAGGGTGCTCTTGTCACATAGCTCTATGAATTGTCTATAGTATTGGAATGACATGGTCCCCTGTTGTGCTAATGTCTTAATTTGAAACTGTAACCATTGATGCTTGAGGTATAGTGCATATGATTTGGATGGCATCCTGCACTAAAGTGCCTACATGGAGAGGCTTTCCATGGTGTCCAATTATCTCCCTTTTTCCTGCTGCTACCTCCTCAACCATGTGTTTTCTAGATGTAATTGAGATCTCATGATATATTCTTTGTCTATTAACTCACTCAACTCCCTTCCCATCTCTAGGAGTTTTTCTTCCATATGGCCCACATCTTCTACTTTATTTTACCTAGAAATTTGCATCCAACGATGTGTTCTTGCCCTTTCTTTTTCAATCTCAAATAAGAGACGGATTGCAAATTTATGTGGCATTACTCTACCTCCCTCAATGAACTTGTAGTAAGAACTCATATTTGGTTGTGGGATAGGCTCCTACAACTCTAAAAAATCTCCCTCAAATGTGTTTGGAGAAGTTTCCCCCTCCTGCACCTGTGGTGCTGCTTCCTTGCCTTCTCTTTGCCCCAGTTGTTCTTCCTGTAGCACTGTCTATGGATCTTGTGGTAGGATTTTTCCTTTTTTTAAGAGGGTCACAGGTACCTTGGTTTGCTTTGTTGATGTTTATCTAGTGACAGGCTTCCTAAAATAGGTGATGGGAGCCTTCGGGGTTGTTTGTTTTTATGTGCCTTCCTCACTCTTCATTCCCAATGAACCTAGCTCCTCCTACTTTTTTCGTGACTCTTCAATTATTATGGGAGTTCTTGTAGGTGTTTGTGGCTTCCCCTGTTTGATCTTGGTGCTTCTTCTTGTTTTAAAATAGAGGGGAGTATTTCTATATATTTTCCTCTTGAACTTAATGGGTGTGCTCAAGGTAGCCAAAGCAATAGTTACCTCCTTTTCAGTGGGCTAATGAGTAATCCTGGAGATCTCTCCCCTTCTTTAGTATGTTTCAAAATTCTACTCTCTACATTCTGCTCCTCCTCTTCTTCTTTCCCTTCTTCTTTTTCTTTTTCCTCTCCTTCCTTTTCTATTTTTCTATTCCTACCTCCTCTTCTTCTTATGCTTCTTCTTCTTCTTATTCTTCTTCATCACTAAAGGTTGGAGTCCCACCATATTCAAGGGAAACCTCTCTATCCATGTCTCTAAATGTGGAATAGAGAACAAGAATTTTCAATTGGCTCAAGGCATCCTCCATTAACAGCTTAATGAGTCCATGATGTGCTAATTTCTGGTGTTTCCCTTCTTGCACCTTATGGTTCATGTCTATAATTGACTACAAAAGGAAATAAGGCACACTGAGACTTTTGATTATAGGTAAATCATCTCCAAACCTCAACTCATGGAGGAGTTTAAATTGGTAGACATAGACTACACTAAGCCTCCCTTCATAGGAAATGTATTTGAGAATGTGGTAGCTCACCTCATCCCAAGGATAGGGAAGGATCTCCCACCTGACCCCATTTTTGACTTCAATTGGATCTTCATCATTTAGGAAGAATTCTTTCTTAGCAAAGGTGTTGCTAGCCTTTTCCTCCCTCCTCCATTGTACCCCTTGAGGAAGTATGGTTACTCTATTGATCACCTCAGGGTTGATTGTAATGGAAAACCCTCTCACCATAGTGGTAGCGTTGGTTCTTGCCTGAGGGTTGAGTTCAATGGTAAAATCATGGTCTATATCATCATCATACCCCCTGAGCAACTCAAAGAAGCCAAACCAATGATTCCTCCTAAAGATATCTACCATAAGGGGATGAAGGTGAATCCTTGATGTATTTGTGGGTTCTCTTCAATCAAATCCCCCTCCCATTTCTCTTCTCTGGATATAGCTAAATGTAGGAGGTTTTGTAGGCTATATTTAATATGATTTTTAGGGTGGTTGAGAGCTTAAAATGTTTTTGGTAGATGAATGCAATTTATAACCTTTTCTATATCCACACAATTCCCTTAAATTTCCCAAATTTCTATCTAATTCTCTAACGCACTGTAATTACTAGAAGATTGCAGAGTCTTTTCCTTTTTTTCTTCTTAGTTATCAAATCATGAACACAAGAGAGATGGGCCACTTACTTTTCACTATGATGTTTGGGATTATGAGAATTTCTTACCAATTTGACACTATCCACTCCCTTGTAGACTTCTTGTGAAATTCGAGTGCTTCCTGTAGCTTTCTGAGTTTCATGTAGCTTCTTGTAGCTCTGTTTCCTGTAGGGTGGCCAAAACAAGGTTCGACTCTCTAATGGCTTCCTAGCTAGTCCCAATCTCTCTAATTTTGAAATGAGCAACAAGTGCATGAATGTTTGGAATTTTATGTTATTTATGGTCAAGGCTTGGAGCACTGTGCTGGTTGGAAATGGTACAATATTTCCTCGTTGGGACCATTGGCCCACCACTGGTGATCATGCAATTTCCCCTCATAATCATCACCCACTCCCACATAACTGAATCAAACAAATTTTTTACCGATACCCATTGATTTCACACTCCAACATGGCATGCTGACTAGGAGTTCAGTTTTTTATCACAAGCTGAGGGTGGCCAAGTTAACTTGCCACCTCCAACTTATAAAAAAGAACTTTTTCAACATTTATACATTTTCATCATAGTGTACTTATGGAAGAGTTGGATGAGTGGCCAAACCTGTGCCTACCTTTTCTGATATATGCATGTTGAAGGATTGGCCTATTTTGTTGCTTCTCAGGTAAGTGTTCCTTTTTTCATTTATGTTTATTTCCTTTTGCTTATGTAGTTGACTACCTTAGGTTCCATGTGTGCTCCTTCTTAATACATCCTTGATGTTGCTGCTAGTGTGGAGCTTTGGCTAGGAGAAATAAGGTCTTCAAAGATGTTGGTTCTCTGCTCTGCTCTGGTCGTGAAGGAGAATGTAGGCTCAGGATGGTTGTAGTGATGGCACAGGTTGCTACAGGATATCTTGTAGCTGCTACAGGAATTCCTGTAGCTTCCTTTTTCTTCATGTTTTTAATGTTTTTCTCTTAGAGGGAGGTTGGGTAGTGGTGTATGGTTTGGAGAATGATGGTGAAGGCTCAGATGGAGTGGTGAATGGTTGAGGCAAGGGAGGACCATCATTTGTAGACCTATCCTATTTTTCTTTTTCTTTTTCATTCTCCTATGCTTTTTGAATGACACAGAGCCAGGTATGGATATGATGGCTTGGAACATTGATGATGGGTGAGGTATGATGAGGTGTAGGGTCCCAAATCAACCTAGAATAGGCCCACATAGTGATTTTCCTATTGGGACCCCTTTCCTGTAGTATTTTAGGACATCCTATAGTGCTACAGCATCTTCCTGTTGCAGCTACAGGACATCATGTAGCAAGCTAGAAAATGCAAAAAAATATATTTGTGATTTCTAAAAATGGACATGAGTCATGGGGACATGGTAGGCACAGATGAGATAAAGTGGATGGAGGAAAAAATGAGATGATTCTTGGCATGTTTCCCCTGTAGCTTTGAATCTTTTATTGCCTTCAAAAACCTAAAAAATTACAGAATTTATTAGTGGGTAGGTTTTAGGTCCCTACAATGGCATTTTTGGTTTTTTATTCTCTTTTCCCCCCCTTTTGTTTAAAGACACACAGGTTGCTCCAAAAGAGGTTTTTAGCCTGCCTACCTGCTCTAGGCGCCTTGAAGGTGGTTTTCACCTAGGGATCTTTTCTTTTTTTTTCACTCCTGAGCTACCTCAAGGAGGTTTTCAACCCAAGAGTTGGCCTCAAATGCCTCATAGACGTTTTCATCTAGGCCCCTTCTTTTTTTCTTTTTTCTTTTTTCTTTCACAAAAATAAAAACAGTCTTCAAGAATCATGTGACCTGGAAACTAAGACACTTCCAATCATATTTACCTCCTTACTAATAGTACTGATGAACTCTATCTTGGACATAGGTATTTTATAGTCTTTCACTTTGTATCCATTAACAAGCAAGGGAATACCTTCCTCATCAATGGTCTTGATTTGAACAGCCCCATTTTCATGGAACTTCTCTATCAGATATGAGCCCATCCACTTGGTCATCAATTTGCATTTGAAGTCCTTGAACCTGGAGTCATATAGCAAAGCCAAATCCCCTTCTTGAAAAACCTTTTCCTTAATGTTCTTGCCATTCCAAACCGTCCTCTGTACTTGGATAACTTCAATGTGTAGGAGGGGTTGCATCCTAAATTCATCCAAACCATTGAGTTGGAGCAACCTCTCCTACTCTGGCTTTGTAACATCCAAATCCAACTGTGCTGCCATTCTCAAAGTGTTGTACTCAAATTCAATGGAGAGTATACCCTTCTTTCCATAGACCAAGTCATAAGGGGTGAAGCCAGTGTTTGTCTTCCAGGTTGTATTACAGGCCCAAGTGGCCTCCACTAGTATGTCAACCCAATATTTTCTATTGTTACTCACAACCTTGGTGAGGATGCCTTCCAATGCTCTGTTAGTGATCTCTACTTTTCCATTGGCCTAAGGATGATAGGCAGTTGACTTCCTATATTTTATCCTATGCTACTCCAACAAATTCTCAATCATATGTCATGTGAATTTATCTCCCTAATCAGTCACTATTTCTCTAAGGTACCCAAACTTGTAGAATACATTCTCCCTTAAGAAATTAACCACTTTCTCCTATGTTTCTACCTTGATAGCCTTGGTCTCAGCCCACTTTATCAAGTAATTAGTGCATACAATTATGTACTTTTTCTGCCCTGATGGTGGATCAATGGGTCTAATGAAATCCAAGCCCCACTTGTCAAATGGCTCTAGAGCCACCTAACGCTATAAGGGAATTTCATCCTTGGGAGTAGTTTATCCCATTCTTTGGCACTAATCACATCAAATGGTGTATCTTCTTGCATCTTGGTGGAGAGTGGGCTAGTAGCAGCCAACTTTCAGTACCTTGAAGGTTGTCCTCTTAGCTGCAAAGTGACCTCCACAAGGCCCATCATGACAAGCTAGAAGGATGTCAAATACTTCCTCCTACTTGAAAAATCTCATCAAAATTTGATCTAGGCCTAACTTGAAGAGATTTCCCCCAATCCAAGTGAATGGGGCACTCTTCCTTACAATTCTTCTCTTTTCCTTGGATGACAGATTTGGAGGGAACTGTGCAGCAACTAGGTAGTCGACTATGTCAGCAATCCATGGGGAGAGAACTGAAATAGAAAATAAATTCTCATATGGAAACTGATCATCAACCATTCCTTCCTCACCTACAGACAAAGCAAGTCTAGACAAAAAATCTGCAACTACATTTTCTCTTGCTGGATTATCAATGATAGTTAAATCAAATTGTTGTAATAGAAGCAACCATCTAATAATTCTAGCATTCACATCATTTTTGTTCATTAATAATTTTATTGCAGCATGGTTAGTATGCACAAATGTTTGATAGCCAATGATGTAGTGTCTGAATTTTTTTAGGGAGTGGGCAATAGCTAGGAGTTCTTTTTCAAACATAGTCTAGTTCAATTTATCCTTGCACCATTCTTTTCTAATGAAGTAAATGGCATAAGGAAACTTGTCATCTATTTGCCTATAGTTTCTCCTATAGCTTTGTCAGATGCATGAGCATGGATGTGGAAAGGAAGAGTCCAATTTGGGCCTCTGAGTATGGGTGCAGTAGTCAACTTGTCCTTCAAGATTTCTAGGGCTTCTTGGTAACTTTTTGACTAGAAAAATTCAAATTCCTTGGTTAGCAGTCCAAAAAATGGTGAGGCTACTTTGATAAAGTCTTTTATGAATATCCTATAGTATCCAGCTAATCCCAATAAACTACTAATATCCCTCTACTTTGAGGATTAGGGACCCTTTTTATGATATCAATTTTATTTGGGTCCACTTGTAGTCCTTCCTGGGATATTGAGTAACCCAAAACAATCCCTGCATTCATCAAGAAATAACACTTATTAGGACTAATTGATATATTCATTTCAATGAACTTATTTTATAATTTCCCTAAGTTAGAGAGGGCCTCTAGGAAATCACACCCATAGGGAGTGAAATCATCCATATATATTTCTACAGAGTCATGGACTAACTCAAGAAATATGCTCAGAACTACCCTCTGAAAAGTGGCAAGGACATTACATAATCCAAAAGGAAGGAACCTATAAGCAAAGGTACCCCAAGGACAAGTGAATTTGGTTTTATCTTGGTCCTCTGGGATGATCGGGATCTAATTATAGCCGTTGAATCCATCCAGGAAAGAGAATAAATTCTTTCCTGCAAGACCATCCAAGACTTGGTCAATGAAAGGTAGAGGGAAATGGTTTTTTTTAGTGGCTTTGTTTAGCTCTCTCTAATCCAAAAATATCCTCCATTTTCCATTCTTCTTTGGGACTAGAGCTAGAAGAGACACACACTCACTATTTGAGATGGAGTAAATCAACCCTCCATCTAACAACTTTTGCAGTTAATCTTTGACTATGTGTTTGACGGATGGGTTCATTCTCCTTTGAGGTTGGTGCACTATTTTTCATCCTTCATTAGTGTATATGTGGTGAGTACACACTGAAGGATGCACTCCCTTCATTTCCTTATAGCTCTAGGCAAAAGCATCCAAGTGCTCTCTCAGCATGTTACACAACTTCTCTTCCAGATGGGCTGAGAGAGAGAGGTTGATTTTCAATGTTTTATATGGACCAATTTCTACCATTTTGATATGAGAAGGACTTGATTCAACTAGGCACAAATCATTCGAAGGTTTATCTTTAGATTTCTTCACTAGCTCACTAAGAGGCATGGTGTTGGGGGGCTGGTTCAGGAGGATTTGATCAATTAGGTCATCTTCATCAGGTTGTCCCCATCCTATAATAGTATCTAGGCTATAGATTGGGTAGGATGTGGTATGGTATACTTCATCTTCCTCTTCCTCTTCCAACAATAAGGGTAACTCATACTTTAGGGATGGTTGAGCAGGAGGGTGCAAGACCAACTTTTTGGACAAATTCCCATCCTTAATGGTCATGTTCCCAGTGCTACAACTTATGTAAGCATCAATAGTGGCTAGCCATGGCCTTCCAAGGATGAGAGGATAACCATTGAATTTGTTCTTGGGCTAGAGAAATAAGAAGTCAACAGGGTACTCCTAAGAATCAATAGAGACAATCATATCCTCAACAACTCCCTCAAGAGCTACTATGGATTTGTCTGCAAGCTGCAATATTGTTAGGTCTTTCTTAATGATCCTTGGAGATTTAGTTTGAGCATGGTCTCCTTAGTCATCATATTAATGGTAGCCCCAAGATCAGTCAAGGTGTGGGAGACAATTATTCCATCAATGTGCACATCTACGACAGGAATTCAAGGGTCTAGATACTTTGGGTAAATCACTCTCCCCAACATTAAGTCAGACAACTGTCCAATGAAATTAATGGTAAGGGTGTCTTTCTTTATCCTCCCATGATGTTTGAAGCATTTCTACATCATTATCTTGTTGTAGATGGTGACAGACTTGATGGCTTGGAGGAGTGGGATTTTCACACACAAGTTTTTTAATTGTCCCAGAAGTTCAGTCTCTTCTGGGGTGTGTTGACTAGATTGGATCCATCTTTCATGAAAAGGAGGTTGAATGTCTTTATGAACGTTCTCTTCATTTTCTGCTTCAAGCTCCTCAGTGGGAGATGGAGGTTGGTTATCTACAAGCACTCCTCCAGACCTGAGGTTGATTTCTTGAATTTCCATAGCATATTCAAGGTAGGATGTCTCTCCACTATAGACCTACTATGCTTGATTGATGTTCGGGTTCATATTTGGTTGAGCAGGCATCTGAGGTTTCTTAGGTGGAGTAGGATGAAGGGGATGTGGTTGAGATGGATATGGAGGCAGTAAGGCTGGAGATTGGTTGAATGGGGGCCTCCACCCTTATGATGGGGTATTCAACTAAGGATATGATGGCTGAAATGGCTGATTGGCTAGTTGGGAAGGGTATTGAGGTGCATAAGACCAAGGAGAAGGTGTGGACCATGAAGGATGAGCGGGATAACACCAAGGGGGAAGTGATGCATTCTTATTGGAATTGTAGTAGGAGTAGTATGCCCCTTACATGCCTTGGTAGTATGGTTGAGGTCCTCTAGGCCTCCTTTAGTTGATATAATAGAGTTTTTCAACCCCCCCTTTAGTTCCTTGATAAGAAACTTTCAATCTAGGTAGAGAAGGGCACTTATCTGTGGAGTGGTTTTCCTCATAGACCGAGAAAACCTCTATAATATTCAATTTGGACATTCATTTCTAGGGTGCCTTCTAGTGAGTCTAAGGCAAAAGAGAGTTAAGGCTCTCTCTGCTTCCTCGTGCTTCCTCTTTATCTGCATGGTTTCCATTTGTAGAGCAAGGGCATGTGGCATTTCACTTTTAAAGTCTTCCAACATGTTTCCAATTTCACTCTTGATATATGTGCTGGAGGAAGAGGAACTGGCCAAACCATTCTTTCTGGCAACCCCAGAATGATTTTTGAAAATTGTCTTGATATCATCATAAGATAGCTGATAGGTGTCCCCTCTAGATAAAATGTTTAAGGTTTCTAGGCTATCTTCCCTGATACCTCTAATAAGGACTAACTTGAGTGATTCACGATCAAGGGTGCATATGGCCCTTTTGTAACTGAGTTAGAACCTTTCCTCTCCAAGGATTCATCATGTCCCAAGATCATTCTGAAGATTTTCTCTTTGGTTTCCTTGGACCTACAATAGTCACTATACTTGTCATTGAAGGATTGTTGCATTTGAGCCTAGGTCGTGATGTTCTCTCTAGGTAAACCCATGAACCAGCATAATGTTGCATCCTTAAGGGTGGAGGGGAAGAACTTCAACTTATAGTCATCCAAGGTATAATCATAAGTTCTCCAGATGACAACAAACCCAAACAAAAAGGTATCAAGGTATTCTGAGGTTAAGCCATGGAAGTGAGGAAGGGAAGAGGGGCTTCTGTTTTTCATCCTAGTCCATTAGTCTCTCTAATGGGAAAATCACCTTCATTTATGTTTTCAACCCTATTTCTATTTTCAGCCATGGTGTAAATGTGTGGAATGGTTTCTTCTTCTTCTTCCCCAATAGGCTATTCAAACATCTATGGTTGCTCACCAAATGAATCTTGTAACTCCCCTGTAGTCATAGAGGGAAGCTAACAACCATCGAATAAGAGGGATGGTTGACTCTCTGATGGTGTGGGAGTATTTGGAAAAAAAATCTCTAACTTGTCTCTATTCCTACGAGGCATGAAATAATTGTTTTCCTTTTATGTTTCTTTCATAAATTAGTTGCAAAACGGAAAGGAAAGCAGAATAAAATATACCTACTGAATCCAAATTAGAAACAAAAGCAGAAATTACATCTACATAGACACCTCCCCGACAACGGAGTCAAAAAGTGATAAGCCTCAGTATTGCAGCAAGAATGTTGCAACTCCCAGGGCTACCAACTTTACTTTATCAACTCGGGGTTTCGTACAAACTTGGAGGTGACAAATTTATATACATAACAGATGCAACATTCTACTCATGTCACTTCTCAACTAGGGCGTTAGACCACTAGGGTTCTAGACTAGTCTCTATTGACTAGAAGGAGTCTGACTACTAGCAGTGAAAGTAAAGCTAGTTCTAATGCAGGAAAGTAAAAGCTTGCCTATTTAGGAAATGAAAGTTACTGAATGGGAAATGCTATGAGATGCCATAAATCATTTAGCCAGGAAATGACACAAATTACTTGAAGAAAAGAACTATGCTAACCTTGCAATTTATCCTCTATCTATTAAGACTGTTTGGAAATGGAAAGTTGTTCTATCATTCTAGGACTCATACATACAAGCACTATCTATCTCATTTTACATTTGCAGAAAAAAAATATATTTTAATTTCTAAATGCAGAAATGTAAAATGTTATGTTATTTTTCTGATCTTGCAAAGGGAGAAGGCATGGGCGAGTTGATCTCAGGTGGCATTGATAGGCATGTAATCCAAGATGAGCGCATAAATTTCTCTTATACTATCATCTTTGGTCAAAACGAGTTCAAATAGGCTGCTACAAGAGATCCTTTAGCTGCTACAGGATGTCCTAATCAGCTATAGGATGTCCTGGTTTTCTACAGGAAGTTAGATGAAGGGCTTAGGGGGGAAATAAAAGTGAGATGAGGTGATGTATGATGGTGATAGAAGGTGTATGGAAGGTGCATATTACCCAAGACTAATCCCATCACTGCAAGGAGGTTGGATTTTCTTAAGGTGGCTTGCTCATGATGGCTGCAAAATAGAGGTTCAGACTAGGGGCTGGTATGCTTTGGCAGAAGGTGGAGAGGACCTAGGTGAAGCTAGTTGGATGAGTTCCTCCCTACAGATCAACAATCCCTGCAACAAAACCTTTTTTTCTTTTCATTTAAGGAAAAAATATAACAACTGCAGGTGCTTCCAAGAAATCATGAACAATGATCTAGCTAAGAATGAACCCTAAGTTATGGAATGACGAAAAGAAAAACTCTGTTTTTGGGGTTGTGAGAGTGGGGCCCTCTAATCATGATCCCATGAAGGAGATGAGATAGAGGCCACTATCACAATATTTTTTGAATTAATTTCCTTCACTACTACACCATTGATCTACCTCTTCAAACTAATGGAAACTAGGTTACGTAATAATTCAAATACTTGTTAAGTTCAACAAAACATGAATATACTTCAACAGCTAACTATCATTTTAATCTAAGAATACAGGTACAAGAAAAGGAACTTCTGCTACTAGGGTTGGACCCTAACCCAAGATCTTCAACCCTCTGAGTCAGCTCAGTACTAGATCAAGATATAATTCTCATTATCATCAAAATGTCAAATACAACATAACAATAATAGTCACAATGTTTTGGCTCAAAATGGCCTCTTAGCTACAACAAAAAATTGAATCCAAATGAGTCCCTTAGCTCTCTTATTTATACAAAATTGGAGCTCCCAACAATTCCCTATAATATAGGGAGACTTGGCTCCCTAACTTGAGAATGACTCTTTAACTGTCACTGGCTTGGCTGTCAATGGGCATGGCTTGCTTGGCTACTAGTAACTCTGAGTTGATGCGATATGGTGGAGGAATATTCGAATGATTTGAGGAGTTAAGGAGGGAGACCAATCTCCTAAAATCTTTCTTTCTTGCCCACTTCGAGTTCCTGCACTTCAGTCAACCCAAAACTGCTCCAATTCCCACATTTAATACATATTAGGCCACATGACATAGTAGCTCACCTTCACACTTCTCACTAAGAAAAATATAACAAAATATGTAAATAAATGTGAGACAAGTCAATTTTAATAATTTGTAGAGTGGTTATGACCCATACAGTCTACCTATTTATGAGCCTCATCACCTTGGTCAAAATAATTTGTTCAAAACATGGAAAAATCTATCAAATAACTGTCGACCTACTCATAATATCACAAAAAGGATTAAAAATACTTGTTTCGTGGTAAACATAGGTTGTTACTAGGTCGAAACATTAAATGTGAATAAAATAATGGAAAAAAGAACCATAAATATCCAAAATTACTATTCATATTTAGCATTTCACATTTACCTTCAACAGTGAGAGTTATGGGTAGCAATCTTGTGCAGTTGGTTGTGCTCAATCTAGTGTATCATTTCAAGTGTCGTCACTTCCATGTAGGAGCTAAGATCTTTCTCTTTCAATTCATGGTCCCGTTTTATGATTTCATGAAATTTTTAATTTTTTTTAGGGTCATGGGGTTCAAAAAAATCACCCTAGGACCATTGCAGGCCCAGGGAGTCAAAAACTACATTGCACCTAAGTGATGGTACACTACAGGCAAGGGTGCTATGGTCTTTCTTCTTTTTTGGGGGTGTGTTGGGCGCAAATCCCAAATTTGTTCGCCAGTTTCCCTTCAAAATTTCTAAGTTTTGTTGCATGGAAAGGATCCTAATGAGTCTCCCTTTGATGTTTCAGGTATTCATTAGCATTAAATGGGTTTTATCTGGAGAGAAAGAGAACATGAAGTACAATATTTAAATGTAGCTAATGATATTGATACCATTCAGGCACTAAAAGATTGTGGATTGTTGAAATTCTTCTAGCTTCCAGGTATCAGGCAATAGATGGAGGTACAAGAATATCTCGTTCATTCATCAGATGAGCAAGCAAAATCATTCTAATTTGGGGAACATCTTCTCGAGATCACTATAGGGGACATATATTTTCTGACTCATTTATCCATAAGAGGTGCCCCCATCTCTCTCCTAGGTGGGAGAAGGGGTGGAGAAATAGTGAAAGACTATATCACTACTTACTGCAGACCTCGATCCAAGCCAACTGGAGATGGAAACACCAACATAAAAGATGTAACCAATTTTCCCTTAAGAACGATCTTGTTCATTATTTCCATATTGGTGGATAGCTCAACGCTTCATGTAGCTAGTAGATTATACATGCAATATGGCGTGGAGTGCTTAGAGCCAACAATATTCAACTAGAGTGAGGGAGTATTGGTCAATATGAAACAAAATCTTACTAAAGAAAGAGAGGGAAAGCTGAAAAACTTTTAATATAGCTCCATATTGGTCTCTTTTTCCCTAGAATGGATTCCATTACTACAACCTCAACAAATTATGTTTGAGCCCATTGATATGAGGGTACCATGGATGAGGAGGCAGATAGATCGCATGTCCCTACATGTAGGTCAGTTGGTGATTAACTTTTCACTAGCCTTCTTTGGATGGTTGCAGAGATAGTTCATTATGGTCAATGATTATTCATACGCAGGGATGGATTTATGCAATGAGCCTTAGCGTACACTTCCTATGAGTGAGAAATGGGATGTTATAGGTAATATATTTTTACCATTTGAATTTTTTAAGTTTTACAATTTTTTTGTGTTTTTGATGTTTCTGAGACTTAAACTATTGATTTGTCATGCTTATATTGGGTCAATTCGACCGATAGGTGGTTCATATCTCCATCGTGCAGGATAATAACCACAAGCAGCAGTATAACCAGCATAGGTTTTTACAGTAGGATGGGACGTACTATGAGATCTAAATGTAGCCGAGATCCTAACTGAGGTGGAGCGCCACATGGAGGTGTTGACTCATGGGATAGATGAGACCACGATCAACAGGTTTCATTGTGACTTCAAAAACACACCATTAGAGTGCCTAGTCGTATTGGTCAGCTACTACGCAAGATATCCCATGAAGTGGCTTTCTATCATGAGCACTTTGATTACTCTACTTAGATATTTTCATGTAGTTTTGTATATGGGCCATGTGGCCATATATGTCTCGGGCACAAATTTTGTAAAACCTCAATGTTTTCGTGTTCCTATTGTACTTTCAATGATGTGATGTGTATTGCAATTTCTTTACATTCGTTGCAAATGTCTGTCTAAAACATGATTAATCTATCAATGTATTTAGATTTCTAGAAATTTGTTCATATTGTACAAAATCAAAGTGTCTTTCTAGAAGGTGAACCTTTAAAAACATACACAAGATTGTTGGAATTCTAATTTAATAAAAATTAGCAAGCTATAGTACCACGAGTTGTGAGTCAAGTATGACGAATAAATGACAGATACGATGAGAAATAGCATCAGACTATAGCTCGACCACTGTGTTATACTCAACTATGTTGTTGGTAGAGCAATCAATACAAATCCCTTTCAGACTCACTAACTCGCCATTTGGAGGAAATATAGCCCATGATGTGGAGGATAGGTTTGGAGTATTACGACTAGCACCATCAACATAGACAAAGTACATTTCAAGGGATGCTGACATTTGGAAACCAAACGTAAAAGGAATCAACAAAAACCTTAGGAAACTCTAAAGAGAGACACCGTAAACACACTCAACACACCTATAGACAGTGTGTACACATTTACAATGCATGACATCAAGCATAATATTTCTCCAGGTACAACCCATTGCTAGGTTGCACTAGTGGAATCTCATCGAAATCGACTAACTCATAGGCCCCTTTTGCATGGACATCATTGAAAATATATGGACCTGACCACATAGGTTGGAACTTTCCTGAGCCTAACTTATCATATTCTTGGTCATATAAAAGAACAAGGTATCCTTCTCAGATGACACAAGGCTTGACACTTTTGTCATATTACGCCTTGTTATGTCTTTTGTGACCTTCATTAGCTATAGAGACATCACATCATGTCTCATCTAATTGGGTCAACTGTAAAAGGCATTCCTCTTCTACATAAGTGGTAGGAAAAAGTTCAACAACTAGTTTCAATGATGAAATCTCACATTCGATTGGAAGGATTGCTTCTAGATCATAAACCAACTGAAAGGGTGTAAATCGGTAGCAGTCCTCACTGAGGTTCGGTATGCCCACAAGACAACATAAAGGATGAAATTCAAGTCTGATTTATGGACCCCTACCATCCATTGAAGCATAGATTTGAGAAATTTATTGATAGCCTCAACTTGTCCATTATCTTGAGGATAGTAGGGAGTGGAACTCTTGTGGGAAACTCCAAACTTACCAATTAGTTCGGTCATCATATTATTCAAGAAATGCTTTCCGTGGTCTGTAACTATGTCTTGAGGAACACCAAACTATGTGATAATCTGGTTGAAAAATAAGCATGTAGTCATTTCGCCAATGTTGTTAAATTTAGGCATCACCTCGGCCCATTTAGTAAAATAATATATTGCAACAATGATATAATCATGCCCCCCATCTGAGTGAGGATTATATGTCATAAATTTGACACCCCATTTTTCAAAAGGTTTGATGGCGATAACGAGATGCAATGGATCAGATAGATCATGGGTCTTACGATCATAAATTTGGAATGCATGACACTTCTGGACAGTGAGAACAAAACCTCAAAAAATGGTAGGCAAAAAGTAACTAGCACATAATATATTCTACACGGTAGTGTAGCTAGATAAATGACCGCCACATGCCCCCGAGTGGCATTCATTAAAGAATTTCTTGGCCTCCTCATGCGTAAGGCACCTTCGTAAAATAGTATCAGTATCACATCGACAAAGGGTGTTGCCAATGATGATGTAATTTTTGGCTTGTTATCGAATACGTTGTTGCTCAAAGCAAGAGGTATCAGACCGAAAAGTCTGGGTCTAGAGATAAATCAGAATGTCTCCATACCAAGGGTCAGATGACGAATCAGAAACAATGACTCGTCAAGGATATAATCATTAGATGTTGATTCAGAATAAGGGGACAGAAGGTCACACATAAGCTCAGTGAAAACCAAGGATTTATTTAACTTGGATTTGATGAATTTCAAGTTAAACTCTTGCAAGATGATGATCCATTTAGAGTATTTTCCCCCTAGAAATTGATGTGACAAAATGTATGTCATAGGGTTGCAATCTGAAACTACCATAGTTTTCCATAACAAGATGTAGTGGAGGAACCTTTAAATGGCTTGAATGGTCATCAAAGCCAACTTTTCTACATGTGTGTACTTGATCTTGGTATCACTAAGATTTTGACTCAGATAATATATGGGGTTTTCTATCCCTACATCATCTTCTTGGACCAATACCATTGCTATAGTAGAAATGGTAGCAACAAGATACATGAAATAGTCACACTGCTAATCAGGGGGATATAATAAAGATGCCTGAACCAATACATATTTCAAGGCATCAAACTCTTTCTGAGATGTGTTATCTAATGGAAGGGAACCATTTCTTAAGCAAGTGATTGAATCCTTTGTTCAACTCAGTTTAATTTGGGATGAATTGTTGCAGGAAGTTAGATTTCCCTTGAAGTTGTTGTAACTGAATGAGTGAAGAAGGTGCAGGCAAATCGATGATTGCTTGTACTTTTAGAGAATCAATACAAATTATGTGTTTCAAAATAAAAATAAAAACTAAGAATATGACTAGAACTAATGTAGAACACACATTTGTGTGGATTCAGTCAAATATTATAGTGTCTACTTTGTAAGAAAATGGCCCTAATATGCATCAGGTGATCAACTCGATACTTAGAATGAGTAGGGAGATTTTCCAAATAGGGTTGCACAATATATTTAATATCATGAAAAACGTAATCCATTTCCCATTGAAACATGGCCCAACATTCTTCTAACCAAATGGGAGCTTCTAGTAGGCAAATGTACCCCAAGGACAATAAACGCAATCTTAGGCTAATCTAGCAGGAGAATGTTGATTTGATTATATTCGGAGAAACCAGCCATGAACGAATAGATTTCACAACCAACATAGTCATCAACAATCTGGTCAATGACGGAATCAAGTAATTGTCCTTTGGGCAAGTGTGATTCACATCATGATAATTAATGCATACATTGATTGTCCCCTATTTCTTCATGATAGGGACAATATTATATACCCAGTCGATGAGATAAATGGGGTAGATGAAACCATCACAAAGGAGTTTTTCAACTTCACTCTTTATCACGGAAACCTTCTTTCGATGGACTTGATGGAGGCGTTGTCGGATTGGTTTAACATCAAGATACATTTTAATCTCGTGTGCTACTATATTTGGGTCGATACCTGGCATTTCCTCATAAATCTGGGAAAATCACAAAACTCCTAAAATAGGGTTTTATAGGTCTCAATCTCAGATGGAGAGAAATATGCACCAATGAGTAGATTTTTGACAACTCATAGTTTAACAAAGATATCAAGAGGTATCGTCTCATTGATATTTGAGATATTCTTCTTGGAATTGACTTTGTGGATGGAAACAGAACTAGAAAAATATTCAACAAAATTGGTTAGATATACATCACTAAGATTATCCTCAATGGAATCTAGTAAGGAGGAACGACGGTGATGATCATCCCATGACACATCGTCTAGCATCATGATCTCCATGATGCTCTCATCAGTAGAGAATATACGAGAGAATGGATCAAAAGAAATGCCATAATCTAATGATCAATCAACCCAATCGATCCAAGGTAAGGTATGAGTTTCACAAGCCGAATAGATAGCTTCATAATCCAGTTCCATAGGGCTAAGAAACATTTAGTCGCCAAAACTATGGATGCTAGTTTCATCTAGTACAATCCATGGATCAGTCTAGAGAGCAAAAGATGATATCATATTGATATAAACAACCCAACATGCTGGTAAGAATGTAGAGTTTCCCCTGCAAGCGAGAGACTTCCAGTAACATGAGAATCGAAGGTGAAAAAAGTGAGTTGGTTAATGGCCACAATTCCGCTTTTCTAAGGAAAGGTGATCATACAGAAATAAGTCGAAATGACTCTGGCCATGGCGTAAACCCACATACTACCCAATAGAATATTATAAGTAAGAGGTCCATCAATAACTTCCACTTCTATCAACACAACTTTTCCCCCTAATTCTACTTGTAAAGAATTTAGAATACCACAAGGTCTATATGTTATCCCGTCAAAAGCCTTCAATGTGGTCGGTGATTAATAAGTTGAGGTGAACCAATTTCTTTCCAATAAGACATAGACATGATGCAGGTTGACGCTCCCTCATCCACAATAGAATGATGAATTTTCTTACCATGGATGATGACCTGAATGATAAAGACCAATTGAGCTAGAAGGTAAGGAGCATAGTTTTCATGACTAAAAAAAACTAGGTTGGAATCGAAGGATCCATACCTACGATAGCTAAAAGAAAAACCTTTTTATGAGAGAGGAATTTTTGCAACACCTCAAGGGTTGACATAGCTAATGGAGATTGAGAAAATTCTTCAACTACATTATAATTTTTAGCAGCCTTGGCATGAGGTTTGAAAGCATACTTGTGAACAATGCACTTCGGAGGCTTAATAGTCAACTCTGTAGGAATCGTGGGTTGAGGAGGATTGGATGGAGGTGATGTTGAACTGGCAAGTTGATCAGTAGCTTGACCATTTAGAGGATTCACAATAACATAGTTGTTGTTTCAAGTAGCCACCATAACATCAAGTTTATGATTTTTGGAGGAGAGCATTAAAACCATGTTAGAGGAAGATGGGTCCCAAGCAACCATATGGGTCTCTTGATCGGGAAACAGGTCAGTCAACACAGTGAGAGAAGTGGAAGATTTTAGAAAACAATTCACTTCTGTGCAGTGAGGACAGTCAATAGTAAAGTTCTCCTCATTGAAAATCAAGCATGGGTAGTGAGGCTTTGGTTTCTCATCAAAGAACTGATTTGTTTGTTTATCCTACGGTGAAGAATCTTTCTTAATTTTACCTTTTCCTTTCTTCTTTATTCCTATTTGTTGTTGAGATTTTCCTTTATTAGATGAAACGACATTTAGCTTGGAATAAGTTGCAAGAGGATTGGATAAGGACGTTTGGGCAAAAACAACAGTACTAGATGGTTTTATCACTATTTACAAGCTAACAAAACTAATGATGTCATCGGCAGCATGAGATTCTTTACCAGGAATGGAAGGAACAACATTCAAAGGTCTTGGAGCATTTGGTATCTTTTCATAGAGCATGCCAAATTTGGTATAGATGGGGTCTAAATATTGAAAATGAGCAATTACTTGCTCTTCATTCATGACTCCACATTTAGCTACATCCTCTATGATAGATGGAAACATGAATTTAATAAACCATTCCTCTAGTAATTGATTTGGAACATAGGTTTTAACCAACCGACGATGACTTCGCCACTCATAAATGTGATCTGAAATGTGAGTGGATTTAGTTTGTTTGAAGTTGGTCAGAAGTTCTATTCCAGTTTCATACTAGATGGGTAACTGTAAATGCGTAAGGAAGGTGGTAGCCAAGGAATTGAAATCATGAAACAAATCTCTAGGTAACTCAATGTACCATTTAGTTGCAATATCTATAAGAGTACATTGGAAAAGATGTAATCGTATGGAATCATCATTAAGGGAGTTTAAAGAACACCATATATGATATGTCATGACATGGGTTGATGAGTCTTCTATAGGATTCCCATTGAATTTTGGGATATCAAATGGAAATTTGGTTGGAGTTATCAGCCACCAAGGCAAATGAGTGATGGGATTGTTGGTAAGTCGAGTCAAATCTGGAAATTCAAGAGTTACCACAAAAGGTAATTGTCAGTTAAAATCCAGTGGAGGATAACTTGGATAAGAAGGAATAGCCTAAGAAACATGTACTTGTGTTCCCAGATAAGGAGGTATCTGTTAAAGAGGAAACTGGGCACCAAAATATGGAGGATTCTGGTAACTAGCATAAGTGTAACCTTGTTGACCAGCTCTAGGATAACCCTGCAAAGGCTAGAATGGTTGGGTTTGGATATGTTGGCCTTGAAAAGGCACTTGAGGAACACTCTGATAAGGTATATACTATTTCCCTACGGGATTTTTCATCGTCTATACATAAGGTGGGTCCGACTGGGATTGT
>APFE031590536.1:0-16301 GCA_000404065.3 Pinus taeda | reverse complement strand
TTGGCGAAATTAAGGGGTTTTACATTTTTAGTGGACGAATATTTTGTATCATAGTACATTTTTACAAATCACATAAAATAGCCCACCTTATTTTAAGGGAGAGTGTAAAAAAATTAAATTTAGCCCTTGAAATTAGGAGTTACAACCTTCCATTCGCCCAATTTCAAGAATAAGTTTTATTTAAGTGAATCCATTCGCCCATTTTCAAAAATAGGTTTTATTTAAGTGATTCCCATGGGCCAAATACCATATTTATACAAGAGGTATGGTAAATTAATAAAAATATAAATAAATAAGAAGTGCGGTAAATAAATAAAACATTTTTTTTATTTACTCCCAAAGTCACCTTATATACATGCAAGGGTTTAAACCAATAAAAATATAAGTAAAGTGGAGGTATGGTAAATAAATAAAACATCTTTTTATACTTACTCAAAATGTATGGTAAATAAATATAAACATAAATAAACTAGACGTATGGTAAATAAATAAAACCTCTTTTTATATTTAGTCCATAACCCTCATTCTATTTATGAAGGCATAAGAAAAAGGTTTTATTTAAGTGAATCCCATGGGGCAAATACCATATTTGTAAAAGAGGTATGGTAAATTAATAAAAATATAAATCAATGAGAGGTATGGTAAACAAATAAAACATTTTTTATATTTACTTCATAAGTCACCTTATATTTACTAACACTCAAAAAATGTGTTATATTTAGGTGAAACCTATGGGCAAAATACTTATGGGAGAAATACCATGGACTAGATTGTTGTTAATACCATGCAAAAAAAAGACATTATTAACCCTAATATTAGTATTAATAAAAATAAAAATGGCACATGGTATTGACCCATGGTATTCACCAAAATGGCACATCGTATTGACCCATGGTATTCACCTGGAATGTAGCCTATTTAAATGGGGGAATTAAACCAGAATAGATCCATTTTACTCTGGATCTACTAACCCCGGAGAGGTATCAAATATCGTGATATGAAAACTAGCATAGAGTGAAAAAATATTTGATCCGATGAAGAGTAAAAATGGATGTTGTAATTTAATGTATGTTAAACATTTAGCTTGGTTAAAATAAAAATTAAAATAAAAATCAATTATTAATTTTATTAATTTTTATAAATTACTATGGTAATTTTTAAGCTCCAGGTTTATGATAACCCATGGTATTGACCCATGGTAATACCATAGTATTCTTGTGAGCATAAACTATTTAAAGGGGAAATTCTATCATCTAAGATCCATCTTAATTCTGGGTCTACCAAGTGCTCAGAGGGATAAATAGATTTCATGCCCCTAAGAGTGGTAGATGTGGAGTTAAGATGGATATAGGTTGGTTTTTATGATAATGAAGATATTAAATAGACTTAGGAAATTATATTGTAAAAACATCTTAAGGTGAATGGTTAAAGCATAGACATTGGAAAAGTATATTTGTATACTTCTGTTTTTAACTGAAACAAATCCAGGGCTAAAAGGAATGGATTGATTGCACTAGTCATCCTTCTATACATTTCCAACATATGCTGGAGTAAACAGATTGTAATTTGGGTAATTTTTCTAATTGCAAAAGGGAACATACTTGTGTATTGGCAGGGTGGTTACAAGGTCCCTAGAAGTGGAGTAAACATATTGTAATTTGGGTAATTTTTCTAATTGCAAACAGGAACATAGAAGTGATGAATTTGAATTTTTCTTGGTTTTATATATAGTATTAGGTTTTTTCTCATGCTTTCTGTGAATGGCACGGGTGAATTTTATCTTATTAATTTCTGTGATTGTCATCTGCTTCCATGACAATTTTCTGTACTCGTTCACTGTACTGAACTCTTTCATCTGCTGCATTCTCCCTGTCATACTCTAGATTCTCGAACCAGTATTCCAATAGTGCAATTTCTTTGTAGCATTGTTGAAGCATCACATCATCATTTACAGTCCGTGCATTCATGCATAACTTGTCAGTTTGAAAACTACAAGTTTTAACAGTCTCAGTTGTCGGTTCAGATACCAGCTCTTTCAACTGATCCTCTTCTTCATTGACATGAACTTCCTCTTCCAACTCAGTTGCTTTGAGTTCTTCCCGTCTCAACTGTACATCCACTATCTGCTCCAAGTATTCCTTTCCTCCAAACAACAGAGTTTTTGGATCAATCTTCTGTCCCGGTCCATTTCTTCTTGCAGAGGCAACAATGTATGATTGACACCATCCTTTCCAAACTTGTAGGTGTTTCTCTTCCCATCATGTATGGCTGCTCTGTTATATTGCCAAGGTCTTCCAAGCAATATGTGACACACATCCATGGGCATCACATCACAAACAATTTTATCTTTGTACTTGCCCACTTGAAATTCCACTTCACACTGTTCACTTACCAGCAGTTGATGTCCCTTTTTTAACCATGACACTTTATAGGTGTTGGATGCTTCATTGTCTTCAGCTTCAATTTCTCCACTACTTCTGTAGAAACCAGATTATCAGTGCTGCCACTATCAATGATCATCTGGCAACATTTCCCTTGGACTTTGCACATTGTCCTGAATAAAGTTTTCCTTTGTGTCGATTCAGTGATCTCCTTTGCTGGCTTAAGCAAAACTTTATTAAGTACCAGAGGTTCTCCTCTTTTTGGTGTATTTACTTCTTCTGTTACTGCTGCCACTGGTGCCTCTTCCTCAGCTGGAGCAACAACTGCATTCCTCTGCTTTATTTCTGCATTCTCTGGGCACTCAAAAGCTCTATGTCCCAGCTTATTGCATATGTAACATCTTATTTCTCTGCCTCCACCTCTGCCTCCTCTTCCTCTAGAAAAACTCCCTCTGCCTCTTGCATCACCTCCTGTGGGTGCATGCTGGGTTGAGCTACTGCTAGCTCCTTCTTTAGGTGTTGTAGATCTTCCACTACCACCTTGACTTTATTTTCCTCTTAAAGTCCCTCTCCCTCTGGCAGACTACTTCCTCATGAGTTTTTCCTCCGCTTTCAGTGCTATCTGATAAGCTTCCTCTACTGTTTTAGGAGACAACAGAGTTATCTCATCCTGAATGTCCATCCTGAGGCCATTTATATATCTTGTCACCCTCTCATCTGTATTTTGGGCTTCTCCAGCTCTTATGCTCGCCTTATAAAACTCTTCTGTATATTCTTTCACCGTTAAAGCTCTCTGTCTAAGATTTTGCATTTGTCTAAACAATGTTTGCTGATAATTACCGGGCAAAAACTTACCTTTTAACTTTGCTACCATTCTACTCCAATTCTTGACTGGCTGCTTACCCAGTCTCCTCCTTTCCACCTGCACACTATCCCACCAGAGCACTGCATGGCCTATTAATTTGGTGATAGCAAACTTTACTTTCTTCTCATCTTCCATTTCTTCATAATCGAAGAATTTCTCCATGCTATTAATCCAGTCGATCAGTTCTTCTAGATTCATTCCACCTTGGTATACTGGTACTAATTGGCTCCATGGCCTAGTTGTGGATTTCAACACTGACTGAAAGAACCTCATCTCAGGAGTAACCTGTACAGCTTCCTCCTCTGTAGCTTCAATTTCGGGCTCACTGACATCTCCATCATCTATGTTCCTGTCTGAGGTTAACGCATCTAATCTAGCTTGCAGCTCTTCTATGCTTTCTATTATTTTAGCGTTTGCAACAGGTCGTCCTCTTCCACCTCGTCCTCGTCCTCTTCCAACTCTGAAAGCCATCCTTCTCCTACTCCTAAGATTCAATTCTATGTCAGTTGATGGCTCTCATACCACTAATGATGGCGGGGTTGCAAGCATTAGGGAAAATCTCCCTAATTTGATCGCAATCTCCTGAATCTTTGCCTCAATTTCTTTTGAACTGGCTTCAGGAGTATCAGTCATTAACTTGCTGACTTCATTCCCTTTCACGAAGAGTCACAATCCTTCAGCACAGCCAGGAAGATCCGATTGTAAATTGATAGAAGAAAATAAATAATTAATTAATAGAGTGCTCCTACATGTTCTTTTGATTCATTCATTGGGAGGATCTCGCACGCTGTTGACAGCCCTGTATCATACACAATGTCCATGCTAACAATTGGAATTACTAGTGGAAATCTAGGGCGCTCCTGCCCTCTCCACGCTTCCGCTTCCTTGTTCCAGACAATGGTGCAGTGGTCAACAAAATCAAAGGACTATGACTGAAAAAGACCACCACATTCTGCCTTATAATCACCCACTCAATTCGCAAAACCCTCAACTAGATACTTGATGGCCGATATGTATATGCAATTGTAATTCGTCAGAGCCGGATATCACCACATCAGTTTTCCAAACAGCGTTGAAAGCCACCGCTTCAAACTTCTGGAATAAGAATGTAAGGATGCATATACAGCCATGCATGTATCGTTGTACACAACCAAATGAATAACAAAGCTTGCCACACAGATACAGTATTGAAGGTTGACAATTCTCGAACTGGAAATA
This sequence comes from Pinus taeda, assembly GCA_000404065.3. Lineage (NCBI taxonomy): Eukaryota > Viridiplantae > Streptophyta > Pinopsida > Pinales > Pinaceae > Pinus > Pinus taeda. The sequence continues at coordinate 11,837 of APFE031590536.1, read as the reverse complement.
GCCGAGTTTTGAACCTATACACCACTGTCCCAAACTGCGCCACACTTGCAATACACTGCTTATATATATATATATATATATATATATATATATATATATATATATATATATTATATATTTATATATAGATATTATATATATATATATATATGCTTCCTTGTTCCAGACAATGGTGCAGTGGTCAACAAAATCAAAGGACTAGGACTGAAAAAGACCACCACATTCTGCCTTATAATCACGAACTCAATTCACAAAACCCTCAACTAGATACTTGATGGCCGATATGTATATGCAATTGTAATTCGTCAGAGCCGGATATCACCACATCAGTTTTCCAAACAGCGTTGAAAGCTACCGCTTCAAACTTCTGGAATAAGAATGCAAGGACGCATATACAGCCACGCATGTATCGTTGTACACAACCAAATGAATAACAAAGCTTGCCACGCAGATACAGTATTGAAGGTTGATAATTCTCGAACTGGAAATAGCCGAGTTTTGAACCTATACACCACTGTCCCAAACTGCGCCACGCTTGCAATACACTGCTTATATATATATATCTATAGATATATATATTATATATATATATATATATTTATATATATATTATATATATATATATATATATATTATTATATATATATATATATATCAATTTAACAAAATAGATGCGCCACGCTTGCAATACACTGCTTACATATATATCAATTACAAACAGGTGCGCCCAAATGAAGCTACAGGATTTTTAAAACTGTACAACGATTTTATACCCCAACAATATCATTCTAGCCATTGATAAATAGAGGAATTCGTGGACTGCAATAAACATGAAATTAAATGCGCAATCATTACAATAAACGAAAACAATTGTAGGCTTCTACACCATAATGCATATAAGGCGATTCAAGCCTTTCCCATTCAGCACAATAATGCTTCAACGCATCTATACATAGCATATCCATACAATTTAATAAACTACCATCAATTTTCTTTTCAAACGTTGAGAGAAGTTTTTCATTCCAATATTGTCGGCATCCCCCCTTAGCTTGGCGGTCCATCCCCTTTCATTCATAATGGATCACTTTATTTAGTACAAAAGCAGCCTTTTATATAGTAAATTAAGGCTTTTACAATTTGTCCATCTTGTGAAAAGATAGCAAGTTTTATTCATCCCTCTTATCCTACTTTTAAAAAAAAAAGATAGCATGTTTTATTTTTTTCCTATTTTAACTAGAAAAACATAAACACTGTAGGATTTTTCCTTCGGAGTCGCATGCTCCTGCATCAGCTGCAAATAAGCCTCCATAGGACATCTCACCAAGATTATCTGCTTGGGGCTTGGCCTTTTGGTATCACAGGAGCCTCTCAAGCCTCCTCAACTCTCTTGGTTGTTGCACTCTACTCACCTTCCCACCCCTTAAGGAATTCCTTTGATCTCTACTCTCATCCAACCTTAGATGGACCAATTTCTTATGCAACTTCTCTCACTGCAAGGGTTTTCTTCCATAGTTTTCTTTCTCCTACTTCTACATACAATCACCAATGTGTTTGGCTAGATTAAAATAAAAACACAAGACCATTTACCTACTAAGGCTCATCAATAATGAGATCTCAAAATATCCTACATTCCTTGCTTTAAATTTGCTATGACTTTCATCTTTTAGTTCTTTCTTAGCTCGAAATCTCGTCAATCTGCACATGATTCTTTTCCTCATTCTGTCATCCAAGAGGAAAATTTCAAGTCTTATTTGCTAGATGCAAATCTATTGTAATAAAATTCTTTTCTCCTTCTCCAACCCTAAAGAGCATTATTGTGCTCTCTTACCACTTTGACGTAATGAAAAAAGTTGGTTCTACCTTATGCTAAGATTTCTTCAGATAATGTCTCACTCACAATGGTCAACCTTGCCTCCGATTGTTGCATTATTGTTCATGACTAATTACTCAATAGATTCAACTCTTGATGATTGGCCTGTGGTCCCTTCCTTACTCCATAGGACCAAATCCTAGGCACTCAACCTCACATTTGGCTAAATTTCATCTCTACCATGTGATCAAAATTGTTAGATATGATGGCCTATTGTAATTTGGGAGGGGAGTGAAGTCAGCTCTGGCCCACATAATGATATGATAGCAAGGATTCATAAGGCAAGATCCACGACTCTTATGGACTACTAGGGGGTCCACAACTAGACTCCATCCTTGCATTAAAACCAATAAGTATCCTTCCTCATTATTTGAAACCTCTTATACTAATACTTTTAACTAGTAATTTGCTTCAACACATAACCTGACAACTTGGTTTTTGAGCATAATATTGAATTTCCTTAACATTTCAACTATAACCTTCTCTTGACGCCTCTCTTCAACCCTCGAACAAATCATAGACCTCTAGGACATTAGTAATTGATCTTCATGATGACTTACTTGTTTCACCATACATAATAGGGAAACTCATCGAGTTCACATAGGGTTGGTCCAATGGTGTTAAACTGAAATAATAATGATGTCTAACTTACTTCTCAATAGTAACTTTATCAAAAGACCACAAATCATTCAGTCCTAAGACAAGATAATAGAACTATACTAGAACATACATTAAAGAGATTCAGGGTGCGTGCACTTTTATTCACATGTGCCAATTTTACATAGCATTCATACAATTCTAGAAGGAATTAAACGCAAAAGAGACATATAGAAAAAACCCTCATTTCAATTAATTACTCAAAACATTATATTTGCAAAGAATGTCACAATCTCTCATTTTAGCTACAGGTTGTCATGCCCATTTCTTAGGCTCCTACTCCCTAAGCTACCCCCCCACATGTATATCCTTTCACTAGCTAGAAAATATCCTAACATAACAAATATATTCAAACATCTATCCTGACTCCTAAAAATTACCTAACACATCAACTTGACATGTGTCCTTTTAACAAAGACCCATTTGGCCAAAACACCAGTTGACCAAAACATCCTAACCACCTAGATTCCTCTACAATATGGACAATTGTATTTATATTGAAAATTATAATTTTATACAAATTAAAATTGAGGGAATTTCTTCCCCTTTGGAGACTTACATGACCGACTTGGGTCTAGTAAAGAATCGGTGGGTGGCTAGGTGTTGATGCTCCTATAGTAGTTTCTTATAGGGAAATTGGTACGATTGTTTAAATAATTGCAATGAGTTTTTTTTAAGACAATCAAAATATAGTAGTATTTTATTGATATCACTACAATACCCAATACCCGAAAAATAAAATAACATAAATAAATAACTAAATTTAAAACCCCCAACAACTCAATTTCGTGTAAAAGAAATATAACATACTAGAATTTTTGCCATAATAATCATAGGCCTAATGATTATCTACAAAAGAACATAGAAATAACATGTTTTTCAAGAAAAATGAATGTTCAAATTGAATAGTAATTCAGTGTTGAATTTAGGAAAATAAGCAATAAAGTCTACATTGGATCAATTTTAATTTATGGTTCCCACTATAATGAAGACATGCAAGTACTATTCATAAATCTAGGTAAATATGCCTATTCATAAACCAAACTAAAGTGGAGCAAGGGCAATTGGTACAATTTGTTCAAATAATTGCAATGAGATTTTTTTTATTTTTTAAGACAATCAAGATATAGTATTATTTTATTGATATCACTATAATGTCCAATAATAATAATAATAATAATAATAAAACTATTTAAAACATCTAACAACATAATTTTCCATAAAAGAAATATAAGTTACTAGAATCTTGGCCGTAATAATTATAGGCCTAATGATTGTGTACATGTACATTATCACATACTCTTCATAAATCGAAGTAATGTATACTTGATAAGCCAAACTAAAATGGAGCAAGTCAAGTGTACCCTAAATACAAATAAGTGGAATAGGTAAAAGAAAAATAGTGGTTGGAGCCATGGGAGAGTGGGAAACATGTAGGGGCTAATATTGACATGTGGACTAATTTTCCACAAATTTTTCATTTTTTTTCCAATTTCCATTTTTCTAAAACAGATTCACCCAAATATTATAATATAAAGTTATTCGATCTTAAAAATCTAAAGACTATAGGAAATTATTAGAAATTGAATACTTTACAAAAATACGGCCAACCATTTTATAGCTTGCATGTGAAGGGACTAGTAAGAATTGCTAAGATATCTAAAATTTAAAATAAATTTCTATCCTTAAAATTTTAGTAGATTAAAAATTGATAGGTATCATTTGTAAATCCAAATAGTAAGAAAATAGGGAGTTGATTATACTTGGAATAGTTACTCCTTTGTGTAACAAGAAGATTCACCACAAACAAAACTTTTGATCTCGGATATATGGCAATAATAAGATTTATTATATTATTATGCTAATATTTCTTGTTTTGAATATATGATATCCAAAAAATTTTGTTAACATTTTTTTTGGTAGAAAATCACTAATAAATAAAATAATCATTAAAATAATTACAAGTAAAATATATTAGGAAATATTTCCTCATTCTTCCCATATAAAAATCCAATACAATTTTCTTCTTTAAATTCAATATAATTTTCTTTTATTTAAACGGGAAAAATAATTTTATGCCTTTTTATAATGAACTTTAAAAAAAATTAAATAACATTGACCAGGTCAATTTTTAACCCTACACCACTTTATGGACTTTAAAACTCATAAAGACAGTTGTGAAAACCCTAATAATCCTCATTTTATAAGGATGTAATAACGCAATTCTCCCATATCAACAAATTTTCCTCCAATTAACTCAAACTGTCACAACACACCACCCTCCATGATCGAGCTAAGGTAGTCGGTGGCCAGACAGTCATAGTTGTGATTAACAATGACCCAAATACAGAGCGATTGGCTATATTACGACCCACATGGTTGGGCCAACGTCAATGAATGGCAGCAACAACGAGAACGACTTATCGCTACTTCCAATAAATTCATTAATGAATTCTGTCTTCTCGGGTTCCCTATATAACATTCCCGCCTGCATTTTCCACTATCACTCGAGCTCCTCTCTCACAAAGTCGTTCGTTCATTTTCGTCAACAGAGAATGGAATTCTATACTGCCTCCTTTCTTGCAGTGCTACTTTCTGTCTCTATAACGACGGCAGCTACCGCTGGCCCGGCGCAGTTCATTTTCGGAGACTCGTTGTTCGATACTGGCAACAACAATTATCTCGCTTCGATTGCTAGAGCAGACCGTCATCCTTACGGGATTGATTTTCCCAACCGTCGACCGACTGGACGTTTTTCCAATGGATTAAATCTCGCTGATTTTATCTGTTAGTGTTTCAGACTTACAGAGAGTTTCAATTTTCTGTTTTAACTTAGTCTTAAATATCGGATTTCACAGGTTAGCGTTTGAGACAATAATCAGGAATAGGGGTTAGTTTAACTTCTATGTTCTGGGTTTTTGCTGTGATTTGACAATAGAGATCACGATTTTAATATGTTTTTTACTAGATAATTAGTATAATTATATAAATTAAATCGCCATAATCATAATATTTACGAATAAGTAGATGGTAATTAAAATATTTAAAGTTGAGAATTTGTGATTAGATTAAAAATAAGAAAAAAAAAATTATAGTAATCCATTTAAAGTTGAGAATTTGTGATTACACTAAAAATAAGAAATAGAAAAATAGTTTAGAACGTCTTGATATTGTATATATGACAAAACAATATTCATATTAAAGAATATTTATATTATTATATCTAGTTATTATATCTAGAACGTTTACCATTTTTATTGTGTAAGGAATGAAAATTCTGAAAACCTTAATTGTTATTTTAATAAATAAATTTAACATTTTAGAAAGTATTTAGCCTACCTAAATTATATAAATTTTACATTTTACAACTTTTTTTATATATAGAGAATAACTGATTATATAAAATAGAAGCAAATTCTTTTTAGGTTAAAGAAGAAGAGATTTATAACTTTTTTAATATAGTGGGAAAATATATCATAATTAAGTTAGTGAAATTAATAGTGAGAGTACCAGATTGCTATCACTCACTGCTATTCATCAATGTAACCTGACTCATCGCAGTGCTTCAAAAAAATTATGTCATCTGAAATTAGCCACCCATAATCTGGATGTAAATCTATCTAAACTAAATAGCCACATAAACCAAAAAAGATATATATAAATCTAGTAAAAAGTGACCTAGGACAAGAAAAATTTTAAACTGTAATTCTAAATTTGTAATTCTAAATTCTTCTCATTTGAATTACAGTGTTGTTAATATATAAAAATTTTCCCAAAAAAATCACATTGAAAATATTTGGTCGGCCTCTTTTAAACCAACAAGTGTAGTTTATCTTCAATGCAGCATGAAGAGACGGATCTCACAACCATGCTAAATAAGAAGAAAGTTCCACCTAAAGATGAGATGAAAACTACTATTTTATTTTTAACTCGGGAAAGATCGGATGAAAACTACTATTTTATTTTTGACTTGGGAAAGAGAATTATATTGTTTATTAATTTATTTGTTTGGGATTATATAAAATTTAATAAAAATATACGTATTATTGTTATGGTTGGACTAGAATTTGAATAAATATATGCATTTCAGGCCTGAAATTTGGATCCGACCTGGTGCTGCCGTACTTAGATCCTTCACTCCAGGGCAATGAATTACTGAAAGGTGCCAACTTCGCCTCTTCAGGCATTGGCATTCTAAATGATACGGGCGTTCAATTTGTAAGCACAAATTCATCGTAATACCGTACTTTCATTAAACTCCACATCTTTTCATAATGATTTGCAGATATTGATGAAATGAATTATAAGGATGAGAATTTGGTTGCATCCATACAGGCTGAAATTATAAGGATGCCTCACCAATTCGAACTCTTCCAAGAGTATAAAGAAAAAGTTGCAAGTATCATAGGACGTAATGCGACCAACAAACTGGTTGCGGAGGGGCTCTTTTCCATAGCACTTGGAGGAAATGATTACGTGAATAACTACTACCTTCTGCCTGTAACAGTGAGATCACTGCAGTTTTCTCTACCTGCGTATACTAATTTTATCATCTCCGAGTATGAAAAGATTCTGGCGGTAATTATTTTTCTGTATCCTATGAGATCTACATTCAGATTTTGGTAATTTATTTCTATCACATGCCTTGTAAATTGACTCACGAATTTGCAGCAATTTTACGAGCTGGGAGCACGCAGGGTTCTGGTTCTGTCGTCGGGTCCTTTGGGGTGTATTCCTATGGAGAGGGCATTGAGGTCCACAAATGGTGAATGCGCGCCGGTGCTACAGCAAGCCACGAAGCTTTTTAATGATGCACTAACACCCGCAATCGATCGACTCAACGCACGATTTTCTGCTCCTATATATACAATAACTGCAATGTTTCCGATCTACATGAACTTGTACACGAATCCTCAAGCATTTGGTAATGTTTCTGTCTGAATTGTCGATTTTTGTTCTAAAGTCAACACCTAGTGCTCATTAGAAATACCTTACCTTTTTTTTCAGGGCTTGGGGATGCGAAAAATGCGTGCTGCGGACAAGGACCCTACAACGGTATTGGTCTCTGCACTGCCCTGTCAAATTTGTGCCCAGATAGGGGCAACAATGTGTGGTGGGACCAGTTTCATCCAACCCAGCGCGCTGCTAAAATCATAGTTGACCAATTCTTTTCCAATTCATCCTATGTGAGTCCTATCAGCTTAAAAGATCTGATGAAACTCGATGTCTGATGGCCAAGTCGTCTCTCTGTGATGTCTGAAGAAATCACATCTCGAAGATTCATCAATCATGGGCTCTGTTTTCATAAAAATAAATATGATGGCCCTATCCTGTCATCATATTTGTGTCTGATCTCCTTCGTTATCAAATCGTCAAGCTATCTGCAGTAAAATTGTATTAGCTTTCTACTTTCTGTAATGTGGAGCAGCAAGCAATTATTTGAAGTTTTGGATTTTTTTTGGGGTTTTTTAATCTTTATTGCCAATTTTTGGAATATTTAGAAATTTAAACATTGACAACGTCAATCATTTGACTTAATAGATTTTGAAATATTTCGAAAACCCACCATCAATTTAAGCTCAAAGATTTTTTGAAGTCGATTTTTTTAACTGTTACTGAAAATAATAAACTTTTATAAAAAAAACATTAAAATCAATTATAAATCAAAAGTACACTTAAAAAAATTTCCACAATGTAGACGACAATTGTATAACCAAATTCCAGAATGAAAACTTAAACAAAACCAATTGCCAGGAAATAATAGATTTAACGTTCTACAACAACAATTTGTTTTGAAATCTTTGATGAGGTACATATTCGTCTAAGGGAGTGAAGTTGATTGTTTGATTTCGTTAGTGTTTCGTGAGATTTTAATACATTTTCAAAATCAGATTCTAAAATATTTCCAATATTCGTTATTATAAACTGAACTTAATAACCTAACTCTTATCTGTCTAATATTAGGATATCCTCAAAATCTAGGGCAACATAGTACAAATGATTTGAGAGTAAGTACAATAATCTTTAACAAATTATACAATTATGATACGATACATGATTTGAGAGTTGACTCACTAATCACTACAAAAAAATTGGTAAGCCTCCATAAGTAGTTATGAATTCATGATAAGTATCAAAACACTTCATGATATATGTCACATTGCCAAAATTAAAAAAAAGAGAAAAAATCATGAAAATTAGCACATATATATATATATATATTACTCATGTCTACACCCATGGGCCAGTGGTATTCTATATAAAACACTAAATTTTATTGTTTACCGTTTATGTAGGTGAATTTTTGTTTCATTTCAAGAGTTTTATGTAGTTTCTTTAATGACGACACATTGGTAATAGATATTAATTTTTATAAAATGGGTTTATTTATTAGGTTGATTACAAAAAAATATATTTTGTGGTTAGAGATGGAAGTTTCAAATGAGTGTTTAATGAGGCTATGTTGTTTTTGACACATTTACACCTAAACACAACTGGGGTTGTGGATTTTAGGTGTTAGCCTAGCCAAAAGATTCTGAATTTCTTAGATTATGTGGTTAGATATGGAAGTTTCAAATGAGTGGTTAGTGAGGCTATGTTGTTTTTGACACATTTAAACCTAAACACAACTCCGGTTGTGCCTTTTAGGTGTTAGCCTGGTCAGAAGATTACGAATTTCTTAGATTATGAATTTCTTCGAAATCTATGCCTAAATATTATTATTGCTTGAAATGTTAGAATCCTCCCAAATTCTTATTTAAAAGTGGCTTCAAACTTATTATTTATAAGGTTCTCTTTTTTAACTCGAGCTCATCAAATTATAAGCTAATATTTATGGTTCCGCTTCAAAATACATTATAGTTAATGGGTTAGATCAAGTTATTTGAAAAATTTTCAAAGATGGTTTAGCATAATTTGTAAAACCTTTGAAATGACCTAAATAGTGCCTATACATAATTCCACCAAATCATCAGTTAGCTAGTTAGCTTCAATTAGGAATGAACATGGTTGAATATGTTTGATCTTTTTAAAGTAACATAAAACATATACATCTATGATATTACTTGTTAAAGATTATTTTATGCTCAAGTTAGAATATAAAAATTTACTACACAAATCTTATCTTAACAAAAAAATGTTCCGATATTCACAACAAAAATAACAGAAACACATAATACATGATATTTAAAATATGGGTAAAAAAATCAAAATTCATGCAAAGGAAAAAAAAAAAACATCATAAAAAATTTACTTGACAAGTAGGAGTGTCCATCAAATTCATACCTTGAATCCACTATAAGTATCAAAACACTTACTTCATGATACATTTAATGTTGGTAAAATTAAAAAAATATATATAAAAATGAACTTAATTATAACTTTATTTTTATAAAAGAAATTAATATATAAATTAAATATATTTACGTTGAGAAAAACATGTGACAAAATTCTTAACCATGGAGATTGTTAATGTATAAATAGGATTTGTTATAATACCATGAGCCAATAACATGGCTTATCAATATCACATGCCCAAAAAACCATAACTCATTTCATATGACATTTTTTAATTAAAAAAAGAAAAAAATGTCATAACTAGTTAGGAGATAAATCTCAACCTTTACTAAGAATATTCTAGAATATTTCATGGAGGTTAAATCCATACCATCCAAATAACAATTATTGCCAATTAAAATAAAATTCTCGAAGCCCTATTCCAAAATAGACACGTCTATCTACATAATTGCATTAGAGATAAATCTCAACCTTTGATTTGTAAACGCCACTAAGCATACTCTAGAATATTTCATGGAGGTTAAATCCCTACCACCCACCTAATAAATATTTGTATAAGCTATGAAATTCTATTGATCAACAGAAAAGAGAGTACATCAACTCATATTAGTGTTCTTCATGCCATGGTCTGCCATTGAGGAAACTAGACCAACGATGGTATATGAGGCATTTATTCCAAAGTAATACATCGATAACATAAAAGCTAAGTTCATGACCTGTCTTTTTATATCGTGTGGTAAACATAGAAAAAATAGAAGATGACATGTTATAAAATTGTAACCTTATTGCCAAAACTTTGAGTGTTGTAGACATTATGTTGGAGTGTTATTGATAGAAGTTGTGGGAACCATGGCATTGAATAAGTAGATGTGTACACATCTATGGGAATTGCCGGAGTGCCCGAGGAGGATATAATTTTTCCCTTGGAGAGTAGCGCCTTGATTCTCACCAATCTCATTTCCATGTCACGAAGTTTTAGTGACATTTGTCGAATTTCTACATGAAGGATCCTAAGTTGCAGGGATGGTTTGCTTTTGTTATCTTCCTTTTCTTTGAGAGGTTTGCCTATGAGTGTTTTAATGTGCTAGTAGAGTTCTATCGTGCCTAAATACTATTTCTAATGACCTTGAGTGTGTCTTAGGTTAGGAATCCAATAAACAGAGTGTGATAGGATATCTTCATCGAAATAGTTATTCTGTGCACACATGAATTCAGTTGTTTCTTAATTTACCAAGTGATAGATGTGTTCAAAGGTGGCTTCATGGTATTGTTGCACTATAGATTCGGCCCTCTTTCTATCAAGAGATCTTCTAGCTCCCCGACCAATTGAGTCATTCCTACAACACATTACTTGATGAGGCATGGCTACACTGTTGGGTATGCATTATATTCTTTGCATGACTAGCTCGAGACATAGTTACATTGCATTAGGTGCAATGGGGGGTCGCAGGGAGGGTGGTAGCCCCCATGCGTAGGGTTTTTGGCAATGGTTTTTTTTTTTTTGGGTAGACCTAAGGATTATCGGGCAGACCCACCCATGGTTTTGTGGATAGTTTTACACAAAATGGTTCTTCCGAGAGTATTTTGTAGGTATGGTCAAGGGAGCTATGGTTATATTCTAATACAAGATTAATGGATTGAGGGCTTATGAATGCTTCAACATGTATATAAAGTATTGTAACATTGAAAGTAATATAATGAAAAATCAATCTAGTTTTCTCAGTTTTGGGTTGCAGTAGAAAAATCTCTATGTATATTTTTGTTCTTGCCATTGTATATTTTTTGTTTTTTCAGGAATTCACTTATAGGTAATTTATGTATGGCTTTAAAAATTCATTTGGTATCAAAGCACTTTTGGCTTCAAGGGAATGCCTTTGTAGCTAAGGGTTTTTTCTTAGGCTTGCTGTAGACCCTATTATAATGAGATATCTACGGGATCAATTCTTGTGGTGAAAGGGAATGATGAACAATGGAAAGACAGAAATGGAGAAATTCATCGAACATATTTTTGAGC
>APFE031590524.1:0-71962 GCA_000404065.3 Pinus taeda | reverse complement strand
CCAATCCTCGCACCCAAAATTGCCTTTCCCCAATTTTCCACCAAAACCCTAAAAATCCCAAATCAAACCTTTTTATCAGTTTACTAGCCTAAAATTAGTGTTCTTTATTGGTTATATCTTCCTATTGAAGATCTTTGCTGAGATAGACTGGAGAGAGCCCTCTCCTGCCCCGTAGGGCTAGCTACGAGGCTAAGTGGTTTGATGTTGCCTTGGAGTTTACCTTTTTCAGCCTGAGGTGAAATTTCAAGTGCTAACACATTGTACATGAATTGACAATAAAACCACCAAAGGGAGTTGTGCACAAATCGACATTCAACCTTCGGGCTCAAGTAGCTCAAAATTATAAAATAGTGGAAGATATTTCTCAATCACCTTCTGCTATGTCGACACTCGAGGTGTTGCAAAACCGTCCCTCCCAGAAGCAGTTTTTACTGTCAGCAATAGGCAGAATAGATCCTATGGATTCAAATCTTGTGGTTATTAACCATGTGGGATATACACCATATTTACCAGCGCAATTAGCTTTCCTAATCCAAGTAAAAGCTCTCAATAAGAATGTTCACCGAATGATTATTGATGGAGGGCATCTACTTGCATTATGTCCATGAGCTGTTGGAAAACACTTGGTTCACCGCTGTTGTCACAATCACCAACCACGTTGAAAGATTTTGATGGAAGAACATATACTCCATGTGGGATTTTGAGTAACCTGCAAATCGAACTAGGGGGAAAAACAATTACTGTTGAAGTTGAGGTAGTTGATGGACCCCTCGATTACATCATTTTACTGGGAAGGCCTTGGATATATGTTATGGTTGTTGTGGTTTCCACGTACTTTCGTACTCTTTTATTCCCTTTTAAGGGTGGAATCACAGTCATTGATCATCTAGCCTTCGTTGCAAATACTTCACAGGATACGAGAAGCATACCATTGGTACACGGACCCCCGTTGTCACTTCAAAGTGTTGGAGTAGGTCTCTTTAAAGATCCTTCCCTAATGGGGACTTTTACCCTACCATCACCATCTGATTTGGCAGGAGTGGCAAGAGTAGAGACTTGCAACATGATTTCCTCCACCTCATTTGATTTAAGGAGGATTACTGACAAAGTTGAAGTTGATAGTAATATTGAGGTGATGTCGTTAAGCCCCATTGAATCATCATAACAATCAATCTTTCGGGCTTGTGTGACAAACCCAAATCTGCACTCAACAATTGTATGGGTAGGTCGGTCGTTAGAAAATGGTACCTCTTCGGATCATTTTTCACGTATACATTCTACGAATGAAGGAATAATCCAATCAATGATGATAGGAGAGGAACCATGGGAAGATTATCATCATTGTTCCCATCTTCCAGATGACATTGAAGATTATTCAAATGAACTAAACTACCCATCAGTCATTGATTTCCTATCAAATTCAGTTTTCATAGACACAATCGAATCTGAGCGAAATATGTCAAATATTGAAGAAACGATTTCTATTAATATTTCGACCAAGCCTAGATAAAATTCATGTCGGAAAATCTTGTTCACCATTGGAACTCAATAATTACCGTACTCTCTTTAGTGAATTTAGATATATTTTTGCATGGTATTACAAGGAGATGCCAGGCATTAACTCTAGTATTGTTGAACACGAAATTAAAATGTACCCTGATGTCAAGCTAGTTTGACAGCGGCTTCGACCTATTCATTCAAAGAAAGTTGTTGCAATTCAATCAGAAGTTGAAAAAATTTTGCGGGCTGGTTTCATTTACCCTGTTCCTCTTACTGACTAGGTTTCCAACATTGTTCCTGTCATGAAGAAACAAGGAAAAATACAAGTGTGCATCGATTATAGGGATGTAAATTAGGCATGTCCAAAGGACAATTATCCTACACCTTTTATCGATTAGATTATTGATGAATGTGCTGGATGCGAAATATTCTCATTTATGGATGGATTTTCTGGCTACAACTAAATCAATATACGCTTACGAGACTAATTGAAAAGAACTTTTATTTTTCCATGGGGCACATTCGCCTATAGGAAACTCCCATTTGGTTTAAAGAATGATGGGGCTACATTTCAAAGGGAAATGAATTATGCCTTCCATGACATCAAGCACATTGTTCAACCTTACCTTGACGATTTACTTGCTTGTTCATGAAAGTGGACTGATCACCCACAACATTTGAGAGCAATATTTTTATGGTGCCAACACTACAAGATTTGACTCAATCCACACAAATGTGTGTTTTGTGTTGGTTCTGGTAATTTTCTTGGATTTGTAGTGTCTCGAGAAGGATTCGACTGGATCCATTAAAGGTTCAGGCAATTCTGGATTTGCCTCCATGTTCAAATCTTTTACAGTTACAGAGACTCCAAGGGAAAGCCGATTTTATGAGGAGGTTCATTCCTAATTACGCTGAAATGGCTAAAGGTTTTACACGTCTTTTGAAAAAGGAGATACCCTTTCATTGGGATCAAGTTGCGCAAGCTTCCTTTGATGCTCTTAAAGTTACCCTGATTAGAGCTTCATTAATGTACTCTCCAAATTACCAAAATGAATATTACCTATATCTCGTCACTGCAGATACAACCATTGGCATGGTTTTAGTATAGTAAGAAAACGGGATTGAACATCCTATTTATTACTTGGGTCGTAATCTCAACGACACAGAAAGTAAGTACTCTTATGTTGAAAAACTAGCTTTGGAAGTTGTGCAAGATGTTCAAAGATTTCGCCATTATATCCTGTTATGGAAACAATTGTCATTTCAGATTGCAACCCTATGACATACATTCTGTCACGTCGATTGCTGGGGGGAAAATATTCAAAATGGATAGTTATTTTACAGGAATTTTATTTAGAATTCATCAATTCTAAATCAAAGAAATCTCTAATTTTCGTTGAGTTACTATGTGACCTTCCCTCAACTTCCATCGATTCAACATCCGAACCATCAATTCTGGATGAGTCTCTGATTCTAATTTCATCATCTGATTCCTGGTATGGAGATATACTGGTTTATCTCGAAACCCAAACTTTCCGACAAGATACCTCGACGTATTCGTCACCAAGCCAAAGGTTATCTTATTATTGGTGACACACTTTACCGTCGTGGTATCAATATGGTTTTACGGAGGTGCCTCATGCATGAGGAGGTTGAGAAAGCATTGAATGATTGCCATTCAGGTGCTTGTGGTGGACATTTATTTGGTTATGCAACCGCACAAAGGATTCTTCATGCCGATTACTTCTGGCCAACTATATTTAAAGATTGTATTATTGCTATCAAAAGTTGTCATGCATGCCAGCTATATGACCGAAAAACTAGATTACCACCTACACCATTGCATCCAGTCCTTACTGTTGGCCCATTCACCAAATGGGGCATTGACTTTATGACATGTAACCCCACCTCTGCTGGGGGGCATGGGTATATTATAGTCGGATTGTTTTACCAAATGGGTCGACGCAATGCCAAAATTGAACAATAGTGGTGAAACGACTGCTCTTTTCTTTTTTAACCATGTGGTTGCTCGGTTTGGTGTACCACAAGCCATAGTTACAAATCATGGGTCACATTTACGCAATCACATGATGGCTGAGTTGACTGCCAAGTTAGACTATCACATGACAGTTCTACCCTGTATTACCTGCAAGTGAATGGACAAGTTGAGGCCATCAACAAGGTCCTAAAGCGGATGTTGCAAAGAATGATAGGGGTTCATAAAAGAAACTGGCACTTAATCCTGTACTCTATCTTATGGGCATATCAAAAATCGGTGAGAAATTCAATTGGATTTACACCCTTTCAGTTGGTGTATGGTTTGAAAGCAATCTTACCGATACAATTCGAAATTTCATCGCTCAAACTCGCGATTGACCTGTTACCTGACACTTCTGAAGAAGAAGCACGTTTCTTGGAATTAATCCATCTAGATGAAACCTTTCGTGATGCCGCATTGGCTAATGAAGCACATAAGAAACGTATTAAGGCACAATATGATAGGAATGTCATGCCTCGTATCTTCTTAGAAGGAGACCTGGTCTTGCTTTACGATTAGGAAGCTGATAAACTTGAAGCAGGGAAATTCAAACCAATGTGGATGGGTCCTTATGTTATCAAGAGTGTTCTGGAGGAAGGAGCCTACGAGTTAGTAGATTATGAAGGGATTCTATTGTCGTAGCCCCAAACAGACTGTAGCTTAAACATTACTGTGCTTACTTAAGTGTAGTAAAACTCACTATATATATGATTTCATTGCATGTGTGTGTGTGTGTCTTTTAGATATTTTTATCTGGTTAGTAATCCGCTTTGCATTTGTTGCATATGTCGGCGTCTTCGGAACCTTTTGTTGGTTATGATGATGGTGCTAGTCGTAGTACGCAAAATTTGTCTTCTGCAACATGGGCCATTTTTGCTCCGAGTGGCGAGTTAGTGAGTTTTCAAGGGATTTGTATTGGTCGATTGACAAACAATATCGTTGAGTCTAGTGTGTTGATTGAACTACTCTCTGATGCCATTTCACTTGGCATTCGCTGAATCATCGTTATGCTGGACTCGTAACTCACTGTACTACAACTAACAAACATTTATACTGTCCAAAATCCAACAATTTTTCATATGTTCCTTAGAGTTCGTATTTTGGAAAGACGTTTTGAACACATTCAATATCAACATATTTCTAGAAATCTTAACACATTAACTGATTCTCTAGCGAATTATGTGTTAAATAGACATTTGCAACATATGTAAAAGTAATATTTTCAATTCACATCATCAGTTGAATAGGATTACATATAACCATAAAAAACTATGAAAGTAAAATAGATACGTGTTTTAATTTTTTTTACAAAATTTGTGCCCAAGACACATTTGGTCATCTGACCTGAAAACTCAAAAATGCATACAAAATATCCTAAGTAGATCTAGTGGCGCTCATGATAATAGGTCACAGCCTGTGCTATCATGTGCAAAAGCCTAGCCCAATGGTTAGGAACACCAATAGTATGGCGCTGCAGCCTCATAGGTAACTCCTCGATTCAGATATCTGGAATACCAAGGGTTAATCTCTCTATGTGATCCTGTAACTTTGCCAAGGTTTCGGCCAAATCCAAGTCCCGGAGAACTGCTCTCCCGATGTTTCTTTGTGCTGGCCCACCTACAACCTGTTGGCGTATAGCAGGTCGAAAAATACCCACATATGTATGCATAAAAGTAATTTTAGTTTAGTCTTGGAAACATTAAAAAAAACACAAAAAACATGTAGAAAATTGAAAATTAAAAAACACTTTGGTCAAACAACTTACGCATAGCACCCCACTGTGCTCCAACTGGTAGAATCAAATCTGGATCTCCACGATAATCCATCCTTGAGTATGGATGCTTCTCAATAACAACATGTTGTTGCTCAAGCCAGCTGAAAAATGTAGGGGAGAAAATGATTGTTGATTGACCAGCATGTCACGCCATCAATTCAACCCACCTCTGCATACGTGGATCTCTAGGACCAGCCATACTTGGTGATACATGCTGTGGTTGCATCAATGGGATTTTCTCTAAGGCAAAAGCAATCAAAGATCGAACCATAGAAGAAATTATTCATCTTACTAATTTTTACCTTAGTCAGTTGTTCTTTCAGCAGTGAAAGTACAACCTCGCACCAGTTGAAAACTTTTGTCTCTAGACACTCCAATGCATACTGCATATAAGATCTATTTGCCAGATGTAGTGTCACATTGCCAGCCAATTTTGAAATCGTAAAGAGGATCATTCTTAAAAGGAAATCACTTACATCTTGGATGTTTATTTTCCCATTCTTGCTAGGCTGTGTACCTGGCCAACAAAACTGTCTGATGTATTCTCTCATCAATACACCTCCACGGGCAAATCTAGAAAGTGAGATGGGGGAAACTCGCCTCGAAAGTCTGGTAATAAAGTAAATATCCTCAATAGTAATAGGGACCATCTTGTCCCTAATGTGAAATGTCTGATCTATCGGATCCCATGCACGAACAAGGAACTGCAATAGTTCTATTTGTTGCCTCATTCCAGACAACTTAAAGTATTTGAGTAACTCGCAATTCCTAAGGGCCTTGACTGTACCCGAGTTATTTAGGGCAACCATGTCTTGTTCTTCATGCTCTCTTTCTCACCATGTAATCAACATTCTGATCAGATGAAAGCCTGAAACACAATCATAAGCTAAATTAGGATCCTTTCCATGCAAAAAATAGGGCAAATTTTGGAGCAAACAGCTAAAACCAACTGGGAAAATGTGCTCAGCACAGCCTAGACACAGAGACAGTGCACTGCAGAGCATCTAGCCTTCTATCTGGGTGCTCTTCAATGTAGTTTTTGATGTGAAAGACTGTGCTGATTCCAAGGCAAAAAAATGAAACCCCAGGGGCCCCAAAAAACTCTAAAACTTGCATGAAATGAAAAAAGAATGGATTGAAAAGAAAGTAGAGAGGTTTAGTTCCAACCTGGTCTAGACAACTCAAGAAATGGTCCGCAGAATCTTTCACAATCAGCTAGTGAAGTTTGAGGTAAAAACTAAGCTCAGAGCACAAAATTGGATGGTAAGTTCCAAATGGTAAAAATGATATGGTAAAAACTTATTTTATGTTTATTTCATGTTAATTAATCGATTAAAAATTAGTATTTGCCTATTTTTTCCCTATGAAATAGGTATTTTTAATCCATTTGGTGATGTTTTGAGTAGGTTTACAACTGATTTGCAGAAATCAATGTGCTTGATTGAAGTTGTACTTTTGACCACAAAGCACATTTTATCTCTTTTTCAAACTTTGTTAAAAATGAAAAAGGAACCCCTTTGAGTCCTTTTTAAGCTCTTTTCAGACTCTCTAAACATGAAAAGGTTGTTGAGCGTTTTTCCTTTCCAGCTCGTTAACGGATTGGAAATGATATCTCTCTTGTATTATTTTATGCTTTTTTAGACTTGAGAGATTAATCTACGAAAAATAACTTGTGGAGTTTTCTTTTTGTCCCTTTTCAAGCTCTCTAAACATGAAAAGGACCGAGTTATCTTTCTCATTAAACTCGTTAAAAACATCAAAATAGCGACAAACTTGTCCATCTAAACAAGACCAAGTTTCACCTTCGCTAGACTCATTAAAAAATCAAATAGCAATGGTTTTGCCTGAAGGGTGAAATTGTACATGTATATGTTATCCTCCTCAAGCTTGAAAAAAATAAAGAGGTATTGGTTAGCAATGACTAGGGAAAATGGAAAAAGGGGAAAACCACTTTATGGTAGCAGGTCGCTCTTGAACATGACACTTTCACTCCATCACTGTGACTATCTAGGTTGGGTTATTAGCTTGATGGTTATCACACCATTAGTATATCATACCATCCATCACTTTGTTTTGGGTCAATGCTACCAATTCACTTTAGTGTCACCGAAATGTTCAAGAGAAGTCATCTAGTCAAAATCCATCTTTTGCAATACCATAAACCTTCATTTTCATGACCACCATTCCTGAACATTGTGTCGTCAGTCAAATTCCACCTATAAAATCACTACACTCGTTTCATGTCATTGATGTGGGATACGTTAAGGCCCTCCTACGATGAGTCGCTTCTTGTCGACATCAACTCGTTATCCAAGAAGTTGACTTAGAAACATCCATTCAGTACCTTGAGGCTTGCATGCATCAATGGCAGGTTTCTCTCTTTCAACGATAGGCATACATCAATGGTCTTCAACCAAAATACTTTCTATGGTGTTTGACATCAAATCATCCATTGAAACCATGTAGAATGTATTGCAGTACCTTGAGGATCATTACCATTATTGGTCATTTCTCTCGCATCTGTTAACAACTTACATCATCGGCTGGTAATCAGATGGTGTCTTCCCATGTTCAACTTCAGATCACATATTCACATGGTTAGACTTGTACTTGAGCGAACGGTTGAACAAGATTGAAGACCTCGGATCTAGTTTCATCCATCCGGGCTGTGATATCAGGAGCACTAAATCATATGTATAATGGCTTTACATTGATAGTCACTCCGATCATGGGTCTATATCTATAGATGATTGTTTATGTACATGTAATGGAATTTTATAAGCTAAGCATGGGTATACCTTCCCTCAACGATTCATGTAAAATCAAATATGATGATATATGTATTGTAATTGATGTAGGTCACCTTCCACTTCAATACCTTCTCATCACATTGTAAAGCATTTCATTCAACATTGGCATTTTTCTGACTTCATGCTTTAAGGGGCAACTGTTACAGATCCATTTGGGCACATCAAATCCCAACATTCAAATCAGTGATTTAGGACTCATCAAACCCTAAAATCAGTTGTTTCATGCCATAAACAAGTCAACCCTTTGAATGCCTCCTTCCCAGACTGTTTCATGACTTGAAGACATCTAGAAATTGCCTCTAGAAGGACCAGTGCAAGTAAGCCCTTATGAAGGTGCGCTGTAGAGTAGTTAGGTCCATTGCCAGGGTGCTATGCAAAGTACTTAGGCTTCCTTTCACCTACACTAGGCGAGAATGAGTGAAATTCACATAGGGTTTGGGGAATATTCTTATCTTTTGGAGTCATCTAGAAGTTTCCCTGTCTTAACAACTCCTATGAGCTCGAAAATGGATGAGGAATGAGTTAAGGATCATCCTATCCTCTCATACCTTCCTCCATGGAACTAATTCTAAGTATGGAAGGCCATTCAATGTCACCAATAATGACAAAACCTCCTTCATCTTCCTATAAATTGACCACTCATATAAGTGATCAGGGGCTGAATTATGTTGAATTGTAAGGAGATAATGTTGCTATGAGATTTGACTTTGGAGCAAATGATGTGATGCCACAATCTTGTCTTGCTTTTGATGTGATGTGGATGGGATCCAAGCTAGAGGAATGACTTTGAATCAGACACTGATGGTTGTAGTTTGTTCTTCTATCTGATAAAGTGTTTGAACCTTTTTCCATATGATGTGTTCTCTCATAATGCTTATATGTATGAATTGCTTCTCATTTATATTCAATGGATCATATGCTTTGATCGGTTTTTGTCTTCTATTGTGTTGACAGGGTACTTTTCAAGTGGATTAAGTACGAGAAGGAGTGACATAATCAATACAAGGGAGACGAGAGGAAAGCGGAACTACAGGTGGGCCTTTTATCCTCTTTTCTTATCTATTTCTTATAGGGAAAGTCTAAAACACTTTAAAATTTTGTTCTAGGCATAGCTACTTGTCTAGTGAATTAGTATTTATCCGTAGATGTTAAATCCTCCAAAACAAGATAGGGCATCAAATTATCACATCCTCCTTTGAAAAATTGGGTCAATGAAGGGCAAGGGTGGGAGGAAAGAATACAATAAGACCAAATATCTCGAGAAAGAGTGATGGATGAGGAATAGGGATCCACTTTTCACCATTGGATATTATTTTGTAACCAAATAATGGAGAATACAACAATAAAACTCATAAAATTTTGATGAAGAGAAACTTCGGGCATATGATTCTCATCACTGTCCTTAAGAACAATCTGGGAGTGATATGATGAGGAAGATGAGGGAAGGATAAGTTCTCATTAGTGTCATATATTGGATTATTGTCAAAATTATTACCAATATCCCATTTGCCTTCTATATGTAGGAATTCAGAAATGTCAACATCATGCGGATCCTAAGGAACCATTTCCTTGATTTTCACATAATAGCCAAAAGGAGAGTTGCTAGAGTGAATTAAAAATTCCTTGAGAGATGCTTGCTTCACCCTACAAGCATTTCTATTGAGGTTCAATGAAGAACTGGGCCTTGATTCTTCCAATGGAGTCACCAAATAATGATTGATATTATAGTATGGGGAAAAAGACACATGTTTTGTGTCCTTGGAAATAATTCCAAAATGTTACCACAAAATCTAGCAAGCCTTGGAGATGAAAACCCAAAAATACAAAAAACTAGATTAAGCTCTAACAATGGGGCAATGGCCCACTATCACCATGGCCAAGGACCCCTGCTCTTTACATAATTTCACCTATTGGATGATTCCCGATAGAATAGGATCACTTAAAATAGATATGCTAGGTAGATGGAACAAAGTGATTAAGCTAGAGCTCATTCAAGAGAGATTCTCAATGATGGTGCAAGACTTCAAGGAAGCAAAACACTCTCAAGGAGACTCCCTAGAAAATAGGACTCATGACCTATGGTTTCAAGATTTTCGATGGTCATAGGTATTCACATGGTCAAGACCTAAGGCAAATGGTTTCTTACAATGATTTTCAACTAAGATAAGGCTCATGAAATCCTCAAGAAAGTCCTCAAGTTGAGGGGAAAAGAGACTACGGTTTCCTTCTTAAAGCAACACCTAGGGAAATATATTTTGTGGATGAAATTTGAGTGACTTCCCAAAACATTAATAGGATAGGTAGCCTAGACCTATCTCTTGGTGTTTAGGCTCTCAAATCACCAAAAATACTCCTCCTTGAAATTTTGCTGCAAGCCCTAGATTTTCACCCTAGCCTTAAAAGGACCAAATTTAAGGAGAAAAATTCATGGAGAAAATTTTGGGATGATCGCTAAAGACTTGGACTATTTCCTTGTCCTTTAGGCATAAGGAGTCATGGATGTGAGAGATAATCCAAAATTGTTGCTAAGGAGGAAAATAATTGATGCCATAAGTACCAAAATTCCAACATTTACCCACTAAATGATAAATGGAGTTTGATGGAGTGTTATAATAATTCCTCCACTAGGAACATTCATTACATGTTATACAATCAATGACATATGGAATTCTAAACTAGATAGTCTTTAAAATTTATTTTCAACAAATTAGGGCAAAATCAAGCATAATCTAGAAGCAACAATTCCATATATTAGACAAATTAAAAATGATAATATTAAACAATAGGAACTTACAAGATAACATGTAGTATATCCATCTAGTCACCAAAGAGATAGCTCCAAAGACAATCCAAAATATCTTCCAAACATCAAAATTCATTCCAAGAATCTCCAATAGCCAAGAAGGAACAAGTGCAAATTCTCTTATGAGCTTCTGTTGTCGCTACTGCAACACCCTCAAAATTTTTAGTCCATATCCAAATTTCAGAGCCTAATTTAACCTTGAATGTTATTGTTTCTAGTAGTACAAGTCATTCCATGAATATCCTTTGAGTTTTCTAGTCCATTTGTGAAGAAAACAAAAGTTTCAGCATTTGGCATGGGAAGTGTCGTACATCGCAAAATCATATTTATGGATTATTTCAAGGGGTAACTTTGGTGCTGATTAGTCCTATTTATCACATGGACATGTATTACACTCGTTCCAAAAGTTTTATGCACTTTCGTATTAGTGTCGTCCTTGTTGTCGCAAAGTACACCCTAAGTGTCGCACTTGGAGGATGTTGTTGTATTGTTGTCACATTAAGGGGATCATGTTGTTCTTAGGTATTGAGTATTCAATGTTGTGTCATCAATTGTTTTGAGTGTGTGATCATTCATTATTTCAATCCTTATTTCACTTCTACCTCAGTGATCCTACACTTAGTCAAATTACAGAAAGTTCCTGCTCGACTAGGTTGACCTCACTCAGCCCCTGGATTAAAACACTGCGCAGTTTCAACCCTCAAGTCATTCTATTGCCTCTTGTAACCATGTAATGTGAAGTTCCTGCCTCCAGGGACCACACATTGCACAATATCAATGCTAAACCCTAGCCCCTTGAACTCCACAACTACACAATTCATCTTCCGAGTCAGCCTCCTTCTGCGCATTGGGTAGTGAAAAGCCTCAAGATGTCAGCCTGCCTCCATGAGCTACGAAATTATGCAATCCCTAGGTCTCTCTCTCTCTCTCTTTTGATACAAATTGGGAAAATTCACGGCTCAATAATTCCTCATTGAGATCCTCAAATGCGCATCCATATTTCCCATGCCCCCAGAACTGCGCACTGCACAATATCAAGCTTCATTCCATCACTCCTAGACCCTAGAACTGTGCACTACACAATCCCTGACTCTGCCTCTCAGTCCAACACCCAAATCCATATCAACATGTGATTTTCATGAAGCATGTTAGATTAGGAGTTTTTGTGACTTATGTCATCTTTTCATAAGTAATACGCAGTTGCAGGCACTATATTTTCCAATGAGAGGATGATGATTGAAAATAAGGAGAAGGAAACCATGCTAGAAGACACCTATGAAGCTAAAAAGATAAGCATGCCATTGAACAAGAAGATGAAGGGACACTAGATTGTGACAAAAGTTGGAAGATTAAGATCACAATGGAGACTCCCAATCTTTAAGTCTTATGGAGGAAGAGAAAGAGCATGTACCATCGCTCAAGAAGACAAAAGGATAGCAACATGAAGAGTGGCTTGACATCGCCACATCATCATCAAGTCCATGTCATCAATGTCAAGCCATGTCTTGTTAAGATGTCAATTTAAGGTGTCAAATGAGTCATCATGTGTCACATCATTTATGGATGTAATTATGTAATTTTCGATTATTATGAGTTTTGTGATGTAAGTTGGAATCCCAAGAGTCATCTATAGAATGTAAAAATTCATGTAAAAGTCAAAGGGCCACATATAAATTCAGAAAGTTAGTTGGAATCTCAACAGTCATGAGGGTAATCCAAGAGTCACAATGGAGGTGAAGAGTCATATCATTTGTTATATAAACACCCTCATAGCTCAAGCAAATGAATTTTCACCTTGGCTCCTACCACTAGGAATTAGAGAGGAAGTTAGTTCTTTTAGAGAGAAAGTGGTAGCTCTAATGCTCCACTATTAGAGCTAGTGATGTTCATTGTATCTATGTTTCCTGGAAATTTTGCTTAATAATCGAAGCTCATTAAGCTGACACACTTACATGCGTGTATCGTGTATCGTAAATATTGTAAGACTATTATTGAATGTTTGTGGTGTACATTGTTTCTATTTTGTACTAAATAAATTGAACTATTTCGATGGCTTTGGTGCTTATCTTATTGAATGTGTGTCGTATATGTTTTAATGATTGTTACTGCTAAGTGAACTGTTTCACTGGTTGTTTAACGATTCCTTATATGTTTATGCTCATGTGTATTTATTAGATTAGTACTATTACTCTTCTCTTAAAGGCTCACTTTTGTTCCCTTTTGGTGAAATAACCTTGATACACTCTACAATGAAAAATTTCACAAGGTATACTCACTTGTTCCCTCAAAATTACATGTTAATTTCTCTCTTGTGCTAACCATTGTAGCCAAGGAAAATCTTTAAGAATAATGGAAGTTGGGCCTTAATTCTGTAAGGGCTTCTACTCCAAATGGTGCGAAGTCTAGTTGGGACATTTCATCGGGGAGAACCCCTTGCATATTGGTAGGTTCTAGCACCGTCAATAGGTTTGAATCCCCTAAGTGATGATTATCATGAGAGGATTAAACAATCTCTCTCTTATTTTTACATGTCTTATTATCTCTAATTAGCCTAAGAGCCCTTCAAATTGTAAAATAATGAGCTTGATACTAAGTGAGGTTACAAGACAACCTCACAACCAATGCAAAACATAAAAGTTAGCCCACAAAAGAGGTAGAAACACTGATCTCATGCCTACATAGTCCTTTTTAAGGCAAGCTTTGGGCTCCTCTAGTGCCAAGTTGAGTATATAGGGCTCCATAATTCATGATCTATGGGTTTTCCCCGCACTAACCATGCAAATCATCTCGTGGGACCCTATTTTATGTTTGGGGCACAAAATGGGTATCATGGGCCTCTTGGTGATAGAATAAGTTGGTTCAGCTCCAACTTTGAGAGATCAGAGTATGGTGCTATCCCTACCATGTCTCAAGGGGTGAGACAAAACTTATATGGGCCTTAGCTCAATTGTTACAACTTGTAAATACTGCTAAGTTGGCTAGGGGCATGTTGGTCCAAGTGTATCATCTCATGAATAATGTGGGGAAAAGCACATACTGTTGGGGTTCTGTAGGTGTTCATGGAATGGAATGATTCTTTGTAAGTGGTATGAGTCCCATGGATCTCAATGATTCACCTATAGGGTGTCATGTGATTCTCTAGTGGACTTAGGCCCCAATTACGTTGCCTGGCCCATGATGAAAAGCACCTGCTAATCACATGCAATATCTAGTGTTGCATCTTCACCATTAGGTACAATTAATCATTAGTGAATATAAGTGAACCAAGCTTGTTATTCAAGGGAAAATTGAGACTTCATACATGGTTTTTATTCCAAATTTGGGGCTTTGATCACGTTATAGTGTTACCTCCCTAGGTAGGAGTGGCTAATAGATGATCCTATTAGGTGTTCCTAGCCCCTAAGGGGAAATACAAGTCGTTGGTACATCATTCAATCAATAGTTGGCATGTGAATAATGATGTAATGTAATTGAGATAAAGGGGTCTTAGGGCCAAATGCCATGGGAAAAGGGAGAACAATAATGGGGAAGTCCACATATTAGGTGTATAGATGTGAGGAAGGAGAAATTATGGTTGCATGAGTTACCAAACCTTTGTTTTTCCACCCCTCTTTATTTTCATTTTTATTTTTCTTAATGTTTCTTTTTATTACTATTTGAAGCTCCAGGAAATGAGAACATGCTTTGAATGATGTATAATAGTTATTACCCCCTTAATAGTGGAGCATTTCATCACCCACTAGGGGTTGGGATGTGCATGGGTTCCTTTAATGACTTGATGGGGAAACTATAGGCTCGAGGAACCAATGTGATGGCCATAATGATAAGGGGTAGAGCTCATGCTTGGATTTTTCCAACATTCTATTATTAATGTTCCACCCATCTTTTGCATTTTGTGATTTTATTTTATTTTGTTTCTTGCTGGTGGCCATGCTATGATTTTAACTTTCTTTTAGCTACATCCACATCTGCAGAAATGTTTCCAAGCCTGAACCAAATATGTCGATAAGGGGATGGGGTGTGCTAATTGGACCTAATGGCCATGTGGACCCAGAGAAGGGAAATAATGAATAGGGATATTAATGTGAGGAAGGAAGTGATAAATATGGAATGGGAAGTGGAACCATGCTACCAAGACCAAGATTTCCCAAGTATTTCCCTTCCTAAAGACATAAACGAATAGGGGAGATCCCATAGGAATAGGATTGAATATTAACCCCCATTTAAGGTGATGGAACAAAACCACAGTTGAAACCCTTCCTTCTTCCAAGTCACCCAGTGATCCATGCAAAAAATCCCAAATGAAAAACAAGCATAAGAACTCGATTGCACAATGAAAAACATACCTTTTGGGTCAGATTTCCCACTTTCTAACATATTCTCTTGAAAAATGGGAGAATAAACATATAACTAATGCAGGTGGAAAAGATAAAGTGACACAACACACCAACTACAAGGTGGTTGTTAGGGGTTGCTAGCTACCGATTGAAAGACGATTATTAGGAGAAAATCTCCTAGGGATACCCACTTTTGGTGGATAATAGGGAAAATAAGCATACACTTCAATTAAGGAAACATAAGATAGAACTTACCACTCCAACATAGCAATACCACTCATTTATGGCACCCACATAGATTTTGACAATTCTAAACCTACAATAAAAATTTTACTAGTATGATATAAGAATTAAGTGTCACATGTGATGAAAAGTTGACCATCCATCATTTCAAGGGATTTAAACAAGAGATAAGTGCAACAAGATTTATTCAATTATCTTCTAAACAACTTCTAATGAGGATGAAGCTATTATTTATAGATGAAGAACTCAATGACCTTTATAATAAAAGAACATCAAATCTCTAATAACCCTATATCTATGCTCAAAACATTAATACCCTCTAACAAACCTAAGAGTATCTAGTTAACAACAATACAATATGGTGGGAAAATTCCACTTGTATAATAGATGAGAATTGATGCCTCTACAAAGTGGATTCCCTCTTTGTAATTCATTTCAAGTGGTAAAAATTTAGTGATAATGTTCTCATGATAGATTTTAAAAAGACCATAATTATGCCAAAATTTGCCAAAATTTTTAGTATGACCACATTTTGGAATGATGAAGCCATTTCACATCTAATGGCATTGATATGACAAAATTCTAGGCACTTTATCAAAATATAACTACTTTTGAAGCCATGCCACAACCAAAATATGTGCAATAATATCCTCAAGTGGACGTCCCAGTTAAAAGTGTGATAAGCATGTTAAAACTATAAGAAAATCCATCATCTTGAGAGGTCAACCTTATCAACATAATACAAGATATCCTCAAAATTATCCATAACAACCTCGCAATTTTGGATCCAACAAACTAGGAGGACTGTTCCCTTAAAATACTCCAAGAAGTGCTCATGGAATCCACATGTGTGAGTTAGACACTCATGGGTTGTTTCTATAAACCATCAGATATCCTCCTCAAATGATAATAAATGAATGGAAGGTAGGCACATGTGTTCCTCAAATGCAGCAACCTTGGTCAAATGGTCCAAGAAAGCATGTAAACACCTCAAAATGAGTGATTATGTGGCACATGTAGGATCTAGGAGAGTATGCATGGTCCTATCACAAATTAAAATGCCCAAGGAAATCACAGATCCTAAAGTAGTTATGGATCTTGATGTAGACACACAAATATTAATATAAGTGCATGAATCTCTATGTAGATATAAAAATTCCAATGCAACATAAATGATGAGTTATGTCTTAGTGAAATTTTCATTAGGTGGAGAAACATAATGTGTCATCCTTTAACTTCATAATAACTCATCGAATTTATACCATTTTTCAAGTTTAACCATGGTGGGGATAACATCAACTTCTGTTACATACAACGCCAAAGTCAAGAAGTAGTTCCTGGGATACCATGTGAGGATCATGTGATATCATTTATGATATGACACAAGTGGGTAGCTTTATGAGTTGAGTTACATAACCACATATAGTTTGTTTAAGATGTTCATTCACGTAAGTGCCTTTAAAGAGAGAGAGTGCTTTATCATTGAGTTACAATTCCTCAACATTGTTTCTTACTACCCCTTTTCTTGTCTTTTTCTTTATGTATTTATTCACTCTCTTTAGATATGCATTGCTAAGCAAGGGACTTGGAGTATTAGTCTCATAGTGAAGCGGCATGACTCAAGATTTATTGTTTGGATTTTTAGTTTTAGCTACATTAACCTTGAGTTTATAACTCTTCAGATGATTCTTTCCACATGGAACTATTAAGTATGAACCTTGTTATGACACGTGACAATCCAACCATGAGCAATAATACAAAATATGTGCATAGAATAATAGAAAATTGAAAAGTGTTTAGTAAGATTTGGGAGATGGACACACTACACCTTCCTAGGTCTCTAGTACTAAAATTCAACCCAAGAGCGATAATAATTTTCTAAAAGAAGAGTATGATCCACCATCATGATACAAAAAGGAAAATAATAACAATTTAGAGTTTTATGGTCCATTATTTGACTTCACCAATGTTCACCATGGTCATGGAAAATATATGAAATGTTATCACCATATATAATCAAGAAATAAATATATTATAGCATCTAATACATTGAGCTTCATCATCATAATCACTAACAAAGCTTTGATGTGCTCTCATGTTTACAATATCATCATGCCAAATCCGAAATTGAACCATGCTTGCATCATTATGAAATCATCAATGGTGGGAATATCCCCTAAGATCAAGAAATATCATTATGCACTAGTATCTCTAAGATATAAGCTTTGGAAGGCTAATATGAAGTACTCATGAGCAATGCGAACTAGGAATTCACGTGATTGGTGCTCACACTAAGATCTCTAGCATGTGAGGATTATCACATGGTTACCTCTCATATAGTATAATGAGTAA
Organism: Pinus taeda; assembly: GCA_000404065.3. Lineage (NCBI taxonomy): Eukaryota > Viridiplantae > Streptophyta > Pinopsida > Pinales > Pinaceae > Pinus > Pinus taeda. The sequence continues at coordinate 54,105 of APFE031590524.1, read as the reverse complement.
CATAAATAATAGACCTAGTTTCAAGTTCTTGATTTTGTTATGAATTCACATAGTCTATGTTTACATGTGTTCAATTTTCAATTGTGTGAAAAATGTGAAAGAAAATGGTGAGCTTTGGTTTTGGATATCAACATGTATTTGCATGTGGTGAGTAATTAAATGACCTTTTGAGATAATGCATAACTATTTTCCAACCATCTTGATCAGACACAATTCATGTTAGATCACATCTTGGTGATGAAAAAACTTTAGGTGAAAGGTTTAGTATGTGGAGCTACACAAAAAAACCCAACAAGCATGTGAAAACACATCTTGGGGATTTAAAACATGGCACTCAATGTGTTGAGGATGGGAACTATACATTGATTTCAAAGAAGATATATGATAATTATAAGAAATATATAAAAGTTTCAAGATATAATAAAAAGGGGTGGACGTGAAAAATTAAAAGGTGAAAAAGTATAATAAAATGAGATGCATGAGAAAAAGTATAATAGAAAAGGGAGTGCACATTAAAAAAAATTAAAAAATAATTTTTATTAGTATCTTTAAAAGTGCACTTAAAGAAGTCAAAGAAATAGTTTATAATTGGTTTTTACAATTGATGATTTCAAGCTTATGGTTTTGTAAGCCCATGGTATTTACAAAGGTGAAATAAAACAAAATAATCATTTAATTAACTAATCAACACATCTCTTCATGAAGGGTCATGATATATAAAGAGAGAAAGAATTGGAAGGAAAGTTTATGAGACAAAAAACAATATTGTCATATATAAATAGGATCTTCTCAAGAAGGGATATATATATATATGAGCGATGATTGAATACCATTCCAAAAAGGGAGAGTTGTGAATATATATTAGAAGAATTAGTGAGAAAAAGGCAATACAAATGCTCATCATTGTTTAAGAAGTTATATGCACTAAAGAATAAGTTGTAACTTGAAAGTTGGTGCTACTCAAACAAAGAGATTGGCATCTCTTACTAAGTTGGTTTTTTGCGATGGGATTGGTGTCTCTAATAGGTTGGTGCCTATGAAGATCCATAAGAATATGTTAGTCCCTACAAGAATTTGTACCAGTGGGGATTGGTGTTTCTAATAGTTTGGCGTGTACAAATATTTGTAACAATAGGATGGTGCCTATGAAGAGTTATAAAGAGAAGTTTATTTTTGTGGGTTTCTCCTAAAAGTGTTTCCATGTAAATCTGTGTTCTATGTTATCTAATTGATAAATATTATATGTGATTTCTTTTTTGTGGTGATGAATTTAAATAAGTAAAATATTGTCTTATACTTATTCCCCGCACCCCCCGCCATGAATGTAAGTGTGTGCTCAACAATTGGTATTAGAGTGGGTTATTTCGGAAACAATTTAATCACTAGAAGGTAAATCTCAATAGCACACATGGTTAGTCAAGAAGGTTTCTCCACAAATAGAGTGCTATTTTTTTATATAACAAGCTATGCATTATGGAGTATAAGGATGTGGACTTATCTAATGGCTCTTGGCTTTGATATTTGGAAATCTGATGTGAATTTTTATAAAACACCAATACTTCCACCAACAAATTATGATGGAAAGAAGGCTAGTGAACGTAATGCAAAAGCCATGAATGCTATTTTATGTGTTATATCAGGATCAAAGTTTGTTAAGGTGATGCATTGTGAATCAACAAAAAATTTTAGGAAAAAATTTAAAATAACTATGAAGGTGATGACAAGGTTAAGAAGGAAAAACTCCAAGAAAAATAAAATTTTGTAGCTTATCTCCTTTGCGTGGGTGAAATTTTCATCAACATCAAAGGACATTCTGAAATTTTTGAAGAATCAATGGTTGTACAAAAGGTGTTAATGTTACCCACTTTAAGATTGAAGCCCAAGTTTCCACTATTGAAGAAATGAAGGAACTTAATAAATTGACAATGGATGAATTGCATGGGATTCTCATGACATATGAAATCATGATTGAGAAAGAGAAGTAATCAAAGTAGGAAGTACCTTTCAAAGCATAAAATAAGACAAAGAATAGAGAGAAATAATCTAGTGATAGTACCAACAATGAATTAAAAACAAAGGAAGCTCATTTTATGAGGAAATTTTAGAAGGAAAATATAAAGGTAAACTACCCTTCAAATGATTTAACTATGGAAAAATATGACATTTTTTTTCTAAGTTCCCATATGTGGAAAATGAAAATAGTGATGACGAAGAAGACCATAACATTAAGAAAGAGATAAAATATCATCATCACAAAAATAACTACAACAAGGGTAAACATTAAAAGTATAAGAACTTCCATAAGAAAAAGAGAAGTCTCTACTCCAAAGATGATAATATATCTTCTGAAGAGAGCAATGAATATATCTCCGATAGTGATAGAGAAGAGATTCTATTCATGGCCATAGGTGCAAAGTTTGATGATGTGGAAAATGAAGACAAAGGAAAGGAAAATAGGGATTCAAAAGAGGAAGAAAATGTCAAAACAGTTAGGGGAGGTGGATATTGAATAAGAACTCATTTGTGCCTTAGACAAAATCAAGAATCTTAAGAAAAAGAATTTGAAACAAAAGGAGCAACCACAAAAATATGAATGGGAGGATTGTGAGCACAAATGTCATAGAAAAACAAAAAATACCTTTATCAGCATAAATATTCAACTAGAAGAGGCAAAAAGGATGGAAGAAGTGGTGAGAATCTAGCTAAAGCCAAAAGAAGAAAATTATGAGAAGATAGAAGTTGAAATTGTTTCCTTAAGAAAGGAACTAAAGAAAATAGTTGCTAAGTTGAATAGAAGCTTGAAGTTTGAAAATAGTGCTGAAATACTGGATGACATCATAAATTGATAAAAGTCACTATTCATTAAGACTAGTCTTTTATATGATAAGAACCAAAGGGATCCTAAAGAATATTTAAATTCTAAGGCTACTGAGCCACCAAAAAGGGTGAATAAATAAAAACCTAAAATCTATGATGACATTATCATAATCTCCATAAAAATGAAGACAAGAAGAAGAAGAAAAATGGTGTCTTGCAGAAACCTGACTTTTATCACAAGGACAACAATGATGAATTCATAATATCTTTTCCATTAAGGTGACTTCACATGACCCAATACCAAAATTCATTCTTTGAACATGTTACTTTTTCTATTATCATTTTTGTCATAAAGCAATAGACTATAGGGCATATGCAAGAAATAATCATGTATGGAACAAAAATAGAAGTACTTATGGGTTCTCAATTAGAAACTATTATTAGTTTTCCCCTTTATTTTATTACAACGTTGATGTTAAGTGCAACAACTATGGGCATATATCACACTTTGGTAGAATTGGACTTGTGGAAAATACTAAACAAAACAAGGAAGTTCATACCCCTTCCAAACGAAAGAAAGAACCCACAAGAGTTTATAAAAGGAACCAGAAACAAGAAAAGTAGGAGGAATCAATGCTTGTACAAACTTCCCATCATGCTCAAAACAAACAGAACTAATGGTGCATTGACATTTGATGTTAAATTCACATGACAATGGATAAAACTAATTTTCTTACTTTGAATGAAGTTAATAAAGGTAGCGTGACAATTGGAGATGATGCTACTTCAAGGATAGTTGGAAAAATTACTCTTAGTCTCAATAATGGAAGACTAAATAGAAAATGTCTTGTATTTGAAGATTTGAAACATAATCTTATTAGTTCTAGTAAAATGTGAGATCAAGGACACACTCTCACATATCATTCTCAAGGTTGTGAGATAAGGAAGGCAAACATATGAAAATTAGATGTGGATTCAAATATAACATCTAATAATGTACATATCCTCAATGAGATTAAGGGAGAAAAATTCTATATGTAAAAGTAGATGAAAGCAAGTTATGGCACAAAATAATGGGCCATATGAACTTTGATAATCTAGTAAAATTCCACACCAAATAAGTAGTGAGATATATGCCAAAGATTTCTAAACCTTCAATTACTCTTTGCAAGCAATGCTATCTTGGGAAACAAACACAAATAAGCTTCAAATCAAAGGATTACTCAACAATTAAGCCATTGGAACTCATTTATATAGTTCGTTGTGGGCCTATAAGAACATAAAGTCTACAAGGTGAAGATTATTTCATATTTCTCATGGGTCATTACTATCAAATGACATGGGTTGTGTTCCTAAAAGAAAAATTTTAAGTGTTTGAGAAGTTTAAAGCATTCAAATGCTTGAATGAAAATGAAACTGATTTGAAAATCAAATTCTTAATATTAGATAGAGGAGGTGAGTATATCTCAATTGAATTTGAATAATTTTGTGAGCTTCATGGAATAAGGAGACACCTTTCAACTACGAGAACTCCATAGAAGAATGGAGTGGTAGAAAGGAAGAATGGAATCATACAAGATATGGCTACAACAATGTTGAATGAAGCTAAGAGATTAAATAATTTATGGAGTGAAGAAATTAGCACCACAATATACATTCTAAATAGAGGGAAAAATTAGAACCAATAGCAACAAAACACCTTATGAATGATGGAAGGGTAGATTAGTAACATTTAATACTTCAAAGTTTTAGGATCAAGTGATATGTAAAGAAATGTGATGAGGATTTACGAAAATTTGACTCTAGAGCTAATGAAGGCATCTTACTTAGTTATTCATCAAGAAACAAGGCATATAAATGTTACAATAAGCATTGCACAAAATTGTAGAAAGTGAAAATGTAAAAGTGGATGAAGAAAGGCATCAAAACGAAAAATCACAAACAAATAAATATTTAGAGGATACAGGATGCAAAGAATAATAATAAGAAGAAGAATGTCAAGATACAAAGACACCACCAAGATTTGTCAAAATAATCATTCTAAAAATCTGATTCTTGATGATCAAGATATGGGAGTGCAAACTAGAAGAATATTCGAAAGTTGACTAGGGCATGTAAAATCTCACTACTATCTAAAATAGAGCCTAAGAACTTTACAAAAGCCTGTGGATATAAGCATTAAACAGATGCTATGGAATAAGAGCTAAATTAAATTGATAAGAATGAGACATGGGAACTTGTTCTAAGGTCAAAAGATAAAATTTTGATTGGCATCACATGAACAAGTTGAATGAAGATAGGAAATTAATAATAAATAAAACAAGATTGGTTTGTAAAATACATGATCAAGTTGAAGGCATTGATTTCGAAGAAACCTTCACCTCGATTGCAAGACTATAAAATATCATAATATTTTTGACATTTACATGTATCAAGGACTTCAAAGTCTATCAAATGGATGTCAAGTCAACTTTTCTTAATGGAATTGTAGAGGAAGAGTTATACATTTAACATCTATAAGGGTTCTTATTATCAGAAAATTAGGATCATGTGTGTGAATTGAAGAAATCACTTTATGGGCTAAAGCAAGCTCCCAAAGCTTAGTATTCAAGATTTGATAAATATCTACAACAAGAAGGCTTCCAAAGAGGAATTGTAGACAAAAATCTCTACATCAAGATGAAAAATTAAAATCAATTATTTGCTGTGGTTTATGTCGATGGCACTATTTTTGGAAGAAATGTGAACAAAATGTGCTAAGAGTTTGCAATATGGTGTAGTCATTTTTCATCTTGATGTAGAGATTTTTGTCTACAATTCCACTTTGGAAGCCTTCTTATTGTGAAATATATGTGAATTTTCTTTTTATGGGTTTCTAACCTACTTAAGACCTTTTGAAAGGTAACAAGCATAGAAATTACCTAAAAAACGAACATATAGCAAGGGTTAGAAATGGTACCTAAGTGTGCATCTAAAATAATGTCTTACTTGGTTAGCTTGATCTAATCATTTGCATGCATGAAAAGCTTGCTATAATCCACCACATTGTGTTTAAGACAATAGCGTCACACAACATAAATTGAAAGAAACCCAAAAAACTTGCCCTAGGAAGAGGATGATTACAATAGCTCACTCAACAACATTATTTACAAATGAGGGAACCCTTTGATTTATAAAATTATAGGTTTAACCACTTCAAATAAAATAATAGCATCATGATAATGATATTTGATGAGTCAAATATATTTAAAAAATAATATATTGTAAATTATAGAATTAGCAATCAAGATAATATTTTAGTCCTTTCATGAGCGAATAAAAAACCATAGGGCACATATCTAGGAGAGAAATCCATCAAGTAATAGTAAAAAATAAGAAAGTGAAGTGTACCCTAGAGAGTGGTGCAATGTGGTTGCGACGATCACCCAAAAATAACAATCTCAAACCTCAACAAGTGCACCTTCCAAGAGAATTAATAACCTTGTCAACAATGATAAGTCTGCAAATAGAAAGTAGTTAACAAAGGAAGGCATGTCATTGTTAAAATAACAAGCGACCAAGTCCATGTAATAGAACAATAATATACATGTGATCCCTATTCCGTGCAAATCTCTAAATATGTGACGAATCTCCTTAAAATAGTAAGTGTGCACAAGTTCAAAGTCACATATGCTTCTCAAGACTAAAAAAAATGTGATAAATCCAATTAAAAGCTAATAGTTGAGCATCTAATGGAGCACAACATGTAGGTTAGTGTCCATAGAAAGATGTGAAATGAAAAATGATTAGATAAAGTGAAAGTGGACATGAAGGGAGGGCACATGCTTAATTAATTCTCAACAGACATGTAAACATTAAAATATCTTCAACACATATGCCAAGTGAATAAATCCTTCATCAAGGTGGCATATGTGAGTATGAACAAGGCTTAATTAACCCCAATTAATTATTCGCAAGGGTGAGAAATTTCTAGATATTTCTTTAAAGTCTTAGTTGCTTCAACATGTATACCAAAGGGAGTCACTATCCTCATGTTGTGTTTGTTGAGCTAATTTATTAACACAAGTATTCATTATCAATCCAAGTTTGTAAAACTTGTAGGCATGTCCACAATGTATGGATATTAGATGTAGCCAAGCTTAGAAGATAAAATATAAGGAATTAAGGAAGTGCATATTAGAAATATAAATCTATTTAAACAATTTATAATTCACTTTTGCAACGTATGTGAGATGAAGTGGCTCTTAACTTAAGAGACCGATTTGTGTCTTCTTCTACAATATCACTTAATGAATAGAAATAAAAAAATCATTAATTAACAACAACGCAAGATGCATGAATAAACAATGAGGGAGACTCCTAACTTAAGAGATCTTTGGTATTCCTCATCACAATTCACTCATCATTATGCTTTTGTTAAAAAACTAAAATTGCATAAAACTTCTTAAACACACTAAAGATGAATTCTAGTTTTGATCCATTAATTCAATAGAAGGAGGATTTAACTTGAACCCTTTATTGTCCCTTCTTATCAAAGTGATTAACAAACTAAGATTCATCAACAATATAACTCATTACTCATCAATTCAAGTAAGCAAATATGAAACAAAACAAGTAAATAATTCTGAAGCAACTAGTACATGAAAATTAAGCTAATTTAACAATGAAGTGTACTTAGCTTGGAGTGGGGGCCCTGCACCCTTGCCTTGCACACTTGAGGATGTTATCAACTACTAAAAATTCAGTCACTCATCCACACCAATGAACAGCAAAATGGAAGTAGAACAAGTTCTTCAAATTAACTTCAAATATTCAAATGTCTCAGCATAAAGTTATACAAAAACTACACACATAAGCCTGCAAAGTTTTGGCTTTAAATAGAAGATCATGAAACAAATTAATATAAAGTCTATCTAAAAACTCTGTCTACTCATATCCATCTATCCAAGTTGAATCCATCCAATCTATCACTAAAAATATGGACAATCCCATGAAATTACAATAATGCCCTATTTCCTAGGGATTTTCTAGATGGCTGGTCCTGTTTGACCAGCTTTGGCCGGGCTTGATTTAGCTTGTTTTGACCGAACCAATTGGAGTTAGTTCAGTCCTAGTTCCAAAGCTTTCCATTCATGTATCCAACTTGAGCCGAGGTGTCCTGCAAGTATGACATCCATATAACTATTACGAGAATTTCTGATTCTGTCCAAAAATTGCACTTGAAATTCAATTTTCATAAAAACTTCTAGAAATTACAAAATTAAAATTAAATACCTGAATGTGCATAAAATACATCAAAATAAGGTGGATGTGATGGAAAGTGGATGGATAATATAAGAGTTAAGTAAGTTTCCTTAAGCAAAAATGGACCAAAACTAAGGGCAAACATCTCCCCCTTCCTGATCTTCAAGCATGTCCTCATGCTTGTTTCTTCCTCTTGGACCTCCTTACCCCTGCTATGTATCCTGTTCCTGACCATGATGCCTCATGCTGTGATTCCTCTAACATATAATATATCCCCATGTTGTGTTCTTCTTTATACAAAGTAGCCTTGACCCTCTGTTTTTCATATTTGTTTTTCCACACGTTCTTTTCCTTAAGCCACTTGAATGCCTGTTTGCAAAGTATGTCATTATTTCTCTTTAATTTGCCTATTTCTTCAGTTAATTTTTCATTCTCCTTAACTATCTTTGCATTACTTTTCTTACTTGCCTTGTTTTCCTTCTTCAAGTGCTTTTCTAGAATCTTATTTATTTTTAGCCGGTCTGTTAATTCTTTGATTTTTCTCAAGTGTAAATATTTTTCAAGTTCTTGTGTCTTTTACAAATGATGTTGCTGCCACATCATCAAAATAAGAGTCTTTCTCTAGAGCTTCTTTCTCTAGTCTCTCAATGATATCCTCTATCTACTTCTCTGTAGAACATGTTTCTACAATTTGTACTTCTTGGTCCCTGCTACTTGTTTCTATTGGGCTCTTCCTCCTAGGCTTCCTAGGAGTGGATATGATGGATGTTTCTTTTTCAACCATGATAGTGTTGGTTTGTTTCTTAGACCTGGTTCTTGGATAAAATGGTGAAGTCATAATGCCATTGGTTTCCTACTCTATTATTTTATGTTCCTCAATGATCTATTCCTGATAATGGTTTTGATTTAAAAACTCTCTCCAAGTTATTCCCTACATTTTGACTTGATACTCTACAAGTATTTTTATGAGCCCCTAATGATAGACTTGTGCCTCCCTTGGTTTATTCTCATTTCTTTTTTATTCTATCATCTTAATGAGACTTCAAAAGAAGAAATATGGTAAGTTTTTTTTGACTCCCCCTTAATGTGTTGGAGGAGCCTAACATGATACAAGTGTGCCACACTCTGTCCCCTATCACAAGTGAAGAATTTCTGAATAATCAAGACTAGTTCCCCCCGTGGCTCATTGAACCACTCCTTGGGTATACCTTTGGCCCTGTCAAAGGTTCCCTTCCTGTTTTTCTCCAAGAAGAAAGTCCATGCTTTCTCCTTGAAATGTAAACCCTTGTGATAATTTCCCCCAGTCAGTGGAAGGTCTAGTGCTTGGGAAATGTATTCTTGAGTCACTGGAATGATTAGGTTCCCTACCCTTGTTTTCTCCTGAGTGTAGTTATTCACAAATTCCCTAGTTATCCCCTCATTGTGACCATTAAACCTTTGTAAAAACCCTATAAGCCCTACCCGATACAACTTTTCTATTATTTCCTTCTTCCATTGTTCTATTTGAAATTTTGACTCTATCTTGGTGGCCACGTTTTCTGAAAACTAGTGGATATACCCTTCTACTGTCATTAAATTCATTTTTAACAATAAAAATAACAATCATTTGTGTGTACAAATCCTTTTTTATTCAGTTGGTAGAAAGCTTACCTCTCTCTTGTTATTCTTTAGAATGGTAAAACGAAGCTTCTTTTTGTCTCTATCTTTTTGCAATCAATGAATCAATGTTTTTTATTAACCTCTATGAATGAAAAACAAAAACAAACTGCTTTCTCTGATGTAAAATCCACTCTCGGCTCTGTCCCTTTTTATCACATCCCCGTTCTATCCATACAAACAAAGTATACCTTTCACGCATAACATTGTTTATAAATGAAGACTTGGAAATCGATCTCTGTTTTTTTTTTTGAAAAACAAAATCATATCATGATTTTTTTCTTTTTGAATTTCCTTGTCATTCTCTTAACTCATTTATGTCAACACCATTATTTAGATCTCATTCATAAACAAACTGGAGTCCTTTTCTTCGTTTATTGTTTGTCATATTAATGCCACCATGTATGCAATTAATATTATTGTTTATGCATTTAAATCCACTGTTTGTGCATTTAAATCCATTATCTATGCAATCAACCCACGATTTTTTCCTTTTGAACTCACTGTTTACACAACTAAACCATGGTTTTTGAACTCACTGTGTACTCAACGAATCCATTTTTATGCATTTCTTTGCAAGTTCAATACTCTGTTTCATTGACCAATCTGGTGTAGACATGTATTCATGCAACCAGACCTTAACTCATCGTTCTGTTTCATTACCCAACACGTTTTTATGCAATCGAAATTATAATCAAACTCTTTGTTTTAACTCGGCGACAACATATGTTTTCAAAACTCCACTTTAAACACTCTGTTTTCATTATTCAATCTCGACAAAAGACTGTTTTTATGTTTTCAAAACTACACTAAACATTTCATTTCATTACTCAAGCTCAACGAAAACATTTAGTTATGCAATCAAACATTCAATTCGGCGATTTAATGAGTGAACGTGGCGGTTCCAAATGGAGTTACCTGGCTACAGTGACTTATATTGATTTTCCTTTGATATTTACTCGACTGATCTGCATTTTATTATGGTTGCCACTTGTTAAAATTGGGTTCAAAACATCTATTCTTTGACTGATGGCAGAGACAACTAACGACTGATGAGCGCTTTCCTATCTCGGAGTTTTAACCTCTATTTTAATGAAATAATCCCTAGATTCTTGCATAACCATCTGTTGCATTCAATGAGAGAGATCACATTTCGATCTTACCTTGCTTTGCACGAGATTTCTCTTAACTAACTACACTTTCTCTGTTAGTCCTCTTGACTTATCTCTTAATCCTCTCCAGTTTTCCTCCTTATTACTCCAACCCCCAACCGCTATATCTTCTATCTTTGCCTTCTCGGTTCACTTTCCTCTCTTCTCATGTTTCTTCACTCAGAAACGCCTCTCCGACTCACAACCATATGTTAAATGCTTTTGCAATATTTCGTCGCTCTCCCTTAGCCTTCAACATGACTCTGATGGTGGAGAGGGATGATTTTTCATTGCACTCTGTGTATATAATCGCAGACTCTGTGTTCAATGGCAGACTGTATGCAAACTCATGACGTTGTTTGAAACCTCTACTGTTTGTATTTAAAATTGCGTTTGACCATTTACTTGCTTTGATGGCTTCCATCATGGTTGTCCCTCATTCCATCGTGGCTGTCACGACTGGCCTGCATACCATTCCTTAGTACTATTGCGACATTCATTATTTGACCTTGACTGGTATGCCACTTATACCATCGTATTATTTACAAACCATATGTTTCATTATAGTTGGCTCATATTTGTTATGCATTATGTTTTGATTTCCATTTGAATGGTTTTGATTGCATGTTGTATGGTCTTATCCCTATTCAACTATCATCATCCTTCCCTTATATCCACTACCTCCATTACCTACGACTTATTCCTCTGAAGCATACATAACATACATTTTTTTATTATTATAATAACATGTATTTGCATTGTATGTTTTTTATAATAGCCATTGTCACTTCAATAGTATCATTTCTTATGCGCTATTATAACTTGTTACAATAAATCATTTCCACTTTATATTTGTTATAATGTGCATGTTTCCATATGTTTGTATTTCAATATATCTCTTTTTAATTTTAAAAATGACTATATTTAGGTCATGTTTTAAAATTAATTCCACGATACTAATGTTGTTATTGGTTGTGCAGGTTCTAGGGTTTCAATTGTTAAACCCTCTATTCTGATCCTTTTTGCTTTTCAAAAAAAACTTATGGTTAGGAGATTAAATGGATATGTAAATAGAGTATGGAATATGAATATAGGACATGTATATACTTAAGGTTAGGAGATGAAATGGATATGAAATATGTAAATGGAGTATGGAATTATGAATATAGGACATGAAATAAATATTTGGAGATTATTTATAGTATTAAATATAGGATAATGGTTATGAATAGGATAATAGGATGAGGGTAATAAAAAAAATATGTAAGTAAAAACAATAGGATGTTGGTAGTGAAATGAAGATGTAAGTAAAATTATGCTTTCAGGTACTAACTTAATTATAACATGTTCCTAAAATTTTCTAAAAAATAATTGAATTTTCAAGAGCAGAACTTTGTACTTACATTACTTGTACTCCCTAATAATATTTGATAAAGCCTACGAGGCCTTCTGGCCAAATGTATTTTAATGAAATGTCTAAGATGAATTGAATAAACTTTATTTCTGCTTCCTGTTCTTGCATCCTTCATTGATTCAGGTCCATTGATTATTGATGTCGATTAGGTCCCTATGCAATTGATTTATAATAACTCAGGTCCCTATTGCCATGTACATTTTTTATGTAGTATATACATGTTTTTTTCTAACATTTCAGGCCCCTTCTGCTCAATGGTTTCAAAAATGTTTCAGGTCCCTACTGCGATACAATACAAGTTCCATTGTCAATTCAGTTGCTCAAACTTCCAACGGCTTAACTCGGTTTCTTTTGTGACTTTCCCCCTTGTTTATCTAAAGACTTGTCCTCAAGTCTTGTTTCTTTGGAGGATCTTTCTACAAAATCAAATTGTTGTGAGAGTAAAAAATTGTGAATTCATACAGGCCAAAACAAGTTGGTTTTCCTTTATGAATTCCTGTTTTCGTGTGCCAGTTGCCTGGTTTTTACTAGCAATTTTTATTTTATTTTATTTTTTATTTTTATTTTGATTTTGTTTTTTTAATTATTCCTCTTCAGGGGTACTGGAAGGCATATGGCTATGCTGTTTCATTACTTTTAGATCTGTCTCTTATGTCAGTTGTTTTGCAAAATATTCTTTATTGATAGGCTTATTGTAAACTTTAAGCATGTGTCCGTTTACTAAAAATGATGTAGACTCTTGATCAATTGTTTTTATCTGAACAACTCCATTGTCGAAGATTTCTTCTATCTCATATGGCCCTAGCCAATGAGTTATGAAATTTGCCTTGAAATCTTTGAATTTGGAGTCAAACAATAATGCCCAATCTCCCTTGTTGAATGTCTTGTTCTTGATGAATCTGTCATGCCATTTCATTCTTTACTGTTGCACCAGTGTTGTTTGTTCTACTGCTTACTGTCTCTGTTCATCCATTTGGTTCAATTCCATTATCCGATGTTGTTGTGCTTCAGACAATTCTAGTCATAATTCTACTACCAACTTAAATGTGTGTATCTAAAATTATATGGGCAGTAAGACTTCTTTTCCATACACTAACTGGTATGGACTAAACCTAGTTGTGTTTTTCCATGTTATTCTGTATGACCACAGTGCATGTCTTAACTTTTCTGATGAGTCCCTCCTATTCATCTGAACTGTCTTTGTCATTGTGTTTTCTAGAAATTTATTTGTCGCTTCCACTTGCCCGTTTGCCTGAGGATGGTACGGTGTTGACTTCCTGTGTTTGATCTTGTACTTTTCCGTAAGATCTCGAAAAAGTTTTGAAGTGAACTATGTGCCCTGGTCAGTTACAATCTGTCTGGATACTCCAAATCTAATAAATATTTCCTCAAAGAGGAATGTGACCACTGTATTTTCTATTGCCCTCGCTACTGCCTTTACTTCTACCCACTTAGTTACATAATATGTACATACCAAGATGTACTTCTTTCCTTTTGATGGTGGATTTATTGGTCCCACAAAATCCAAAGCCCATTACTTGAATGGTTCTATGACCACTTGTGGCTTAAGTGGCATTTCATCTGATACTATTGGTCTTCCTATTCTTTGGTAACTGTCACACCTCTTGAAATAGGCTTTAGAGTCTTTGAAGATTGCTGGCTAGTAGTAGCCCCATTGCAGCACCTTGTAGGTTGTCTGCTTGTCTGCAAAATGAACACCACATGGTTCGTCATGACATGCTTTCAAAATTTCTAGTATTTCATCCTCTCTAACACATTTTCTTATTATTAAATCAGAGCTAGTATAAAATAGATCACCATTCACCCAACTATATCTAGAGCTTTCTCTAATGATCTTTCATTTTTGTTTCTTTGTGAACTGAGTTGGTAATTTCCCAGAGGATAAATAGTTTTCTATATCTGCAAACCATGGTGTTTTTACAGTTATTGCAAACAAATGTTCATCTGGAAAATTATTTGCAACATGATTTGGATCACCGGGTTTATGAAGCCACGAAAGGAAATCGGCTACTTGATTGTCTTTCCTCGGTTGATCTTGAATTGTAATGTTAAATTCTTACATTAACAATAACCATCTTGTTATTTTTCCATTTGTGATTGATTTGTTCATTAAGTATTTGATTGTTGAATGGTTTATATGAATCAACACTTGGTATCCTGTTATGTAATGCCTGAATTTGTTTATTGCATGTACTACAACTAACATCTCTTTCTTTGTGACTGTGTAGTTCAATTTTGCTAGTGTTAAGTTTTTTCTTATGAAGTATATAGCATAATTGAAAAGGTTTTCTTTCTATCCAAGTGGTGCACCTACGGTAATATCAGACGCATCAATTGAAATATGAAATGGCAAAGACCAATTTGGTCCTCGAAGAATGGGGGCAATTGATAGTTTTTATTTCAATATTTGAAATTCATTTTGACAATGATTTGTCCATTGGAATTCGACATCCTTTGCAAGTAACTTAAATAGAGGTTGTGCTATTTTACTGAAGTTCTCTATAAATAACCTATAGTAGCCTACATAACCCAAGAAACTTCTTACCTCCTTTTGAGTTGTAAGTGTTATCGAATTCACAATGACTTGTATTTTAGCTAGATCCACCTTAATTCCCGATGAGGAAATATGGTGTCCGAAGACTATCCCTTCTGTTAACATCATATAGCATGTTACATTACTCAGGGACAAATTTGTCTCTATCCATCATTTCAAGAATTTCTCAAGATTTTTCAAACAATTGTCATATGTGTTTCCATATACAATGAAATCGTCCATATAGACTTCTACACATTCATTGATCAGATCAGCAAATATTGCGAGCACTGCTCTTTGGTAGCAGGTGCATTACATAGTCCAAATGGAAAAACATTATATGAATAGGTTCCCCATGGGTAGGTAAATGTTGTTTTGTTCTAGCCTTCCATTACTATTCTAATATGATTGTACCCACTAAACCCATTTAGAAAGGAAAATAATTTCTTCCCAGCTAATGAGCCTAGGACTTGGTCAATAAATGGTAGCGGGAAATGATCTTTTAATGTTGCTTTTTTTAATTTCTAGTAGTCCACACATATTCTCCACTTCCCATTTTTCATTGGTACAATTACAAAAGGAGAAACCCATTGACTATCTGAAATAGGATTAATGAACCCAACTTGCAGTAGTTTTTGTAATTCTTCTTTCACTATTTCCTTCATCATGGGGTTCATTTGCCTTTGAGGTTGCCTTACTGTTTAATCTAGTCATCTGTATAGATGTGGTGGATACATCTGTTGGGATGAATTCCCTGCATATCTGTGTAATCCCAGGAAAAATATTTTGACCAATGTTGAAATGTTTTCCCGGATATATCTCAATTGTTTTTGTTGTTGAATTGGTAACTGTGTTTACAGAAAAATATTTGTGAAGGATTATTGCAGGGATTGAATTGTACAAGTTTCATAAAACACTGATTCAAAATATTACTTGCAACTTCATATTGAGTTACTCTAAGCTGCTTTGAAATATTGAGTTCTGAGATGAAAAGATCCAATAGATCTTCGTTCTCCTCTTCTTCTCTAAGATCAAAAACTTGGTTAATACTTAGAACTGTTTTAGTTTGTTGTTTTCCTTGTTCTTCAAGCATTGATACTAAAAAAGGTTATTGTGCTAGAGAATAAAGTGTGATGTTTTTTCTCTCATCTCCATGTGCAATAATCATACTTCCTGATCTGCATCCTATAAAGGCATTAGCAGTGGCTAACCACGATCTACCTAGGATTGAGGATGTCCTCCCAAGTTTGTTTTTGGTTGCAAAATGAGGAAGTCTACTGGATACTCCCATGAATCCAAAGAGACTATGATATCTTCTAATATTTCTTCTGGTATACCTTTAGATCTATTTTCTAACTCTAAGATTGTAGTAGTACATCTAATTTTGGTTAAATGCAAATGTTTCATTGTCTCTGTAGTCATTACATTTATAGTTGCTCCCAAATCTATCAATGTGTTTGGAACTGAAAAATTGTTTATTGAAATAGTAACTATAGGGATACCAAGGTCAATATGCTTTTCTATTGTTGTCTTTGTAGACATGAGGCTTTTTAGTTTTCCAATGACTTGGATTGTAGTAGAATCCTTCTTCTTTTTACTAGTTTTCTTGATGCATAATTCCTTTACTATTTTAGCATATATTGGTATTTCTTTGATCGCTTGTAGTAAAGAAATTTTTACATAAGAATTTTTCAATTCATCCAGAATATCAAATTCAGGAAGGGTCATTCGAATTTTCTTCTCTACTAACCTTTTTGGATAGGGTGGTGTTTGAGTTATGATAGTCTTTCCCTTCTGACTTTGTTTTTTTGAATGTGATATTTCAAGTTGTTATCCTTGTTCAACTGGTTCTTCTATGATTGGAGGAGAATTTTTATGAAGTAATTTACCAGACCTTAAATGGACATCATTTATGGGAAGAATGGAGTATGTTGGAAAATATATTGCTTCTTCCACATTGTATGCAAGTTTATCCATTTTATTGCTCGGATTTGCCACTGACTGGGCTAGTAGTTGAGTTGGTTTGGGCTAGTTTGAAGGCAGCTATAGTTTCCATGGTTGTGTTAGTAATGGTGCAGAATTCTGTTGTGGAAATGGCATGGATTGTGGATATGTGGAATTCTATTGTGGAAATGGCACAGATTGTGGATATTGTTGGAACTGTTGGTAAGGGAATGGTTGTTGATATTGTTGTTGGTATTGCTATTGGTATTGTTGAGGATACATTTGTTGAGGTGGTTGGTTTCCATAACCATATCTTCTCAAACCTTGTGCAGGTTGGTTTTGATATTGTTGTGGAGGCCAAGCTTGCCATGGCATTGGGGTATTCCAAGAGTTTTGAGGAGGATACTGATAGTTTTGTTGAGGGAATTATTGAGGAATCCTTGGCTGCCAAGGCATTCTTGGTGCCACATAATAGAAACCTTCTGTTCCTTATACTTCTTCAATTGGATTCATTTGAAATTCTTTCAACTTTAGACAATTTTCTATTGAATTATTTTCTGTGCAAAGACCACATACTTGAACACTATCTAAAGGAAATTTTCTTAATGCATGCTTTTCCCTACATTTGGGACAAAAGATTGATAGGACTTGTTCTTGTTCTTATTTCTTTTTATTTGCTTTTAGAACATCTATTTGTGTCCCTAATGTACTTAGGAGATTAGTTTTGAAGTTTTTTCAGCAAGCTTCCTATCTCTGCTCTTGTTACCCCTCCTGTTGTTGATTTTGCTGCTTTTGAACTAACATCTCTTCTTCCAAATTTTGATCTTCCTCTAGAATATTTTTGACATAATTATACAATTTCATTAAATGGCAAGTTTGAAATGTCACTCTTTCCCATTGCATTCAGAATGTCAAGGTATTCATCTTTTATACCTTTGAGAAAGATTGTTTGAATGGTTTCTTGGTTTAGCAAGTGTTGTTTAGAATTTTGTAGATTATAAGCAAATCTTTCTAAGTATTCTTCTAAACTTTCATCTTCTTGTTGTGTCATTCTAAAAACTTCCTCTTTCAAGTCCCTAGGCCTACAATAGGCTTGGTATTTTTTAAGAAATATTGTCTCCATTTCATACCAAGAAGTTATTGTTCGCTCTCCTAAACCCATGAACCATTTTAAGGTTGTTGCTTTCAAAGTAGCAGGAAAGAGATGAAGTTTGTGTGTCATCTGTGTATGCATAAGTTCTACACAAGATTTCAAATTCAAACATAAATGAATCAGGATCTTCTGGTGACATTCCATAAAATTTAGGCAATATAGAAGGTGGAATATTTTTCATTTTCACATCTTCTCCTAATATTGCGTTTGTATCCAATATTGGAAAGCCAAAAGTAGCTTTCGGATCACCAACATTTTCCTATTCATTATCATTTTGTCTTTTTCTATCTTCTTCTCCCTTTCTATCATTTTCTCTTTTTTCATCTTCCTCTCTTTGTCTTCTCCATTCTCTTTGTTATCTTTCATATTCAAGTCTTTGTTTAGGAGTAAAGATAACATATCTGTGCCCTTCTTCTGTCATATCTTCAGCTATTCCGATGACAACTTGAGACTCTGGTTGTTCGAAAATAGGTAGATCTATGGACTAAAAAATGGGCTGATTTACTTTAACAATTTCTTTTTGTTTTCCTGAAGTAGGTGTTGCTTTTGGAGTTTGTTTTCTTTTCACCTCCTAGGCTAACAAAGTTTGTCTTTCAATTAAAGTTAATCTTTGTCATGTTCTTTGTTTTTCTTCTAATTCCTCTATTGTTGGTTTACCAACAACCAGTGTGGTTAGTTTTGATGGTCCTACTTCTATTGATGATGCAGGCCTAAACCTGCAACAACCAGGAACTTCACATATAACACATATCAAACATGCTGCTCAGCTTTTTCCCAAATCAAAAACACCAATCCCTGGCATTTTCAAAACTTTTTACCACACCCATTTCATAAGCATCAAATTGTCAAACAACTCACTATTCAAATGTTCCCACAATCCATATTCCATACCTCATTAGTCCCTCAATTCCTTTCTACCACCACAATTTCACATGACTTTTAATATTGGATACAATCATAAGCCAACAAAAGAAATATGCTCTTGGTCCTTTTAATAAGGGACATCAACCCACAAAAATCACTGGATTAACTCCAGTATCACTTTACACAAATCCATAATGCGCCCTCATTCGATTAGCTTTGATATTGGTTCATTAAATCAACACATTCACAATCCAGCTCACTTATATAATTCAAACCCCAATGTTTTTCATTTAATTACGCGCTTAATTCTCATATGTTTGACCATTGACTTTAAAAATATTTGATTCAAATCTCAACATCCAACTGGATTATGATGATTTCATATGTGTTAGTCCATGTGGAAATATCAATCTAATTCTTTCCCTTAAATTCAAAGCACTGTGCATTGACCTTTCTAGCGTAATTCTGCTTATATAATTAAACTGCGCAATTAACATCCCAAAACATTCAACCACAGGTTTCCTTACCTCACGATTTTACAGTGCCCTAGCTTTACGTTCAATAACTTTGCCAGACTCGTTCTTTCTCTGCAATTCCAGTTGATAATTTGCTGTCTAACAGACTTTCTCCATTTAATGTACACCCCATCAACGAAGGTCTACTGGTCAATTGATTTGGTTCTGCATTAATTCAAGTTGCAGCGCTCGATCTTCCAATCGATCGATCCAACCTGCAATTTAGAAACATTCAAACATGAAACACAACCCTTTAATTTCACAACGTTGGGTTTGACATTGCCACGATTCAGGTTTTATAATAAATCGATATTGATTTACTAAGAGCCAACATCCAATTAATGCCATCCATAGTTCTGTCCAGAACACGCTTTCAGCAATCTATTACACATGTGGCTTCAACACACTAAACTAAGAGCAATTACTGCCATCGATTTCATTCAATAGAACTGGTTCAACAATTTAACGCATCCCATAATCGAAATTCATTAATTTGTGCCTTTGGAATCTTCATATCAGTGCTATGCGTATTCAAACAACAACGTTTTTAATTACAACACAAACGCATCATTAATAGCAATTCAATTAATTTTCACTAAAATGTATGTGCCTTCATGAATTCGAATTTCCAACTTGATATGCTGGAGCCACTCATTTGCCACGCTGTTCAAACTATATCAATTCTATTTGAAACATAACAATTTTCAATTGAATTCCAACAGAGTTTTAAAACATAGCTCTGCCCCCTCCTACATTCAACTCCTAATTTCCACTGTACCACATATTAACCAATCTGAATTTAAAATCGAGTTCCTTATTTGACACAAATAAGCTCATGCATGGATTTGAAGAGCATACATTACAATTCCTCTCTTATAAACTAGAAAATTCACCATTTCAACACAAAAATTGAATCACACCTGAATTGATCAAGTTAAGGTGCATAAAACAAAACCAACACTTTCATAAAAGTGAATTTACTTACAACAACATTTCTCCGTGGCCTGATTTACAATTCATTGGCCCTTACAACCTGCCCTAAGGCTTACAGCCTTGGCTGCTCAAGCCTGCTCTCAATCACACTCTCACTTTCTCCAACTATCTCAATGTGTTTTTCTCTCAAAACCCCCTCCTATTTATACAATTTTAAAAATAATCTAATTTAATGCTCAATCCCCTTAATATCTCAATATCACTAAAATATCTCAACAATCCTATTATCTAGACTCTTATCCCTTTATATCCTTAACTACCCAAATTCTCTCAGATCCTTTTATTAATAAAAGGATATTTACAAAATCCTCATTTTCTCCTATTTTATTTAAAAATACCAAATTAATTAATAAAACAATTAAAATGTCACACCCCCCTTTATTACATAAATAAAAAATGAAAGTTGGCCTTGATGCTCCTGCATCAATTGATGGGGGGTTTTGTTTAATAAATCTACCTTTAGGATCTCTATTTCTAGGCATAAAGAAACATAACTAAGAAAAATGTAACATAACTGAATTTTTATTGTTTTTGTTTTATCAAAATTTTAGTGTTTTTGTTTATCTTCTATTTGACTATGTTGATGAATGCCTCCCCCGCAACGACGCCAAAATGTTGAGCTAATTTACTAACACAAGTATTCATTATCAATCCGGGTTTGTAAAACTTGGAGGCATGTCCACAATGTATGGACATCATATGTAGCCAAGCTTAGAAGATATGATATAAGGAATTAAGGAAGTGCATATTACAATCTATTGAAACGATTTCTAATTCACTTCTGCAATGTATGTGAGATGAAGTGGCTCTTAACTTAAGAGATCCATTTGTGTCCTTCTTCTACAATATCGCTTAATGAATAGAAATAAAAAATAATTAATTAACAACAACTCAATATGCATGAATAAACAATGAAGGAGACTCCTAACTTAAGAGATCTTTGGTATTCCTAATCACAATTCACTTATCATTACAGAATTGTTAGAAAGCCGAAATTGCATAAAACTGCTTAAACACATTAAAGATGAATTCTAGTTTTGATCCATTAATTCAATAGAAAGAGGATTTAACTTGAACCCTTTGTTGTCCCTTCTTATCAAATTGATAAACAAACTAATATTCATCAACAATGTAAATCATTACTCATCAATTAAAGTAAGAAAATCTGAAACAAAACAAGTAAATAATTATGAAGCAACTAGTACATGAAAATTAAGCTAATTTAACAATGAAGTGTACTTAGCTTGGAGTGGGGGCCCTCCACCCTTGCACACTTGAGGATGCTATAAAATACTGAAACTTCAGTCACTCATCCACACCAATGAACTACAAAATGGAAGTAGAACAAGTTCTTCAAATTAACTTCAAATATTCAAATGTCTTAGCATAAAGTTATACAAAAACTACACACATGAGCCTTCAAAGTTTTGGCTTTAAATAGAAGATCATGAAACAAACTGATGTAAAGTCTATATAACAACTAAATTTACTCATATCCATCTATCCAAGTCGAATCCATCCAATCTATCACTAAAAATATGGACAATCCCATGAAATCACAAAACTACCTTATTTCCTAGGGATTTTCTGGATGACTGGTCCTGTTTGACTAGCTTTGACCGGGCCTGATTTAGCTTGTTTTTATCGACTAATTGGAGTTAGTTCAGTCCTAGTTCCCAAGGTTTCCATTCATATATCCATCTCGAGCCTAAGTGTCCTGCAAGTATGACATCCATATAGCTATTACGGGAATTTATGTTTCTATCCAAAAATTGTACTTGAAATTCAATTTTCATAAAACTTCTAGAAATTGCAAAATTAAAATTAAATACCTTAAAGTGCATAAAGTACATCAAAATGAGGTGGATGTGATGCAAAATGGATGGATAATATAAGATTTAAGTAAGTTTCCTTATGAAAAAATGGACCAAAACTGAGGGCCAACAATGTTCCTCATGCATAAGAAGTTGTATTCCCTCGTCATTTTTTATTTTAGTTTTTAAAATTGAAACATAGGGAAAAGGCCTTAATAAAGGTTTAAAACTTAGTAATAGTATGCCCATGTTGAAATTCAACCTTTTTTTTAAGTCTTATTAATTATTAGTAAAATATTCTCGTGCCCACCCACAACCTCAATATTTTCCTCTGGTACATAGAAGTTCCATGGGTGTCATCCTGCAAATTGTCATGAACTAGTCCTTGAACACCCTATACAATATATGGTGCAACAAGGGGCTCCAACATCATGGTAGATACTCTTATTATCAGTACACAAAAGCCTTAGAAACATATGGTACTTTATGGTCTCAACATGAAGAAATAAAATCAAGTGACAATGTGATAATATCACCCTAATACCACATGATGCTAATATAATATCCAAAATCACCCTAAATGAAATGGTAATATAATAGGAAAATGGAATGGAAAGTTGGAGGGATGGGGGGAGAGAGAGAGGGAAAGTGAGCGAGCGAGTATAATTACTCTCTCTCTCTCTCTCTCTAGCTTTCCATTCCATTTTCCTATTATATGACCATTTCATTTAGGGTGATTATGGATTTTATATTGGCATTGTATTATGGTGATATTCTATGAATCCTACATTTTGAAAAGTAGGGATTATATGAGAAATGAGACAAATGTAAAGAAATTCAAAGATTAAAAGTAATACATGAGAAAACATAATCAAAATCCTACCATGAAATGAAACTATAATATATTCTACTTTCTCTCTAGAGTTTTTTTTCTTCTAATCTACTTATATGACAGTAAACATTATCCAGTATAATTTGAGAACTTACCCATATACGTGCAAAGTTAAATTTTCCCCATCAAGATGACCGAGGTAGAAATAGTTCAAACCAAAGACATCTTCAATTCTATAAGGGCCAAACCATAATCTCTCAAGCCATGTTTTCTAAGCTTCTTATCCCCCTTATTTACCTAAGTATCAAATATCATTTTTTCAACTCCCTTGACTAAGCCTTCTTGATCAAATGTTTCATTGACCCTCTCTTAAATCTATATAAAGCGGTCAAAATATCTCATTCTCTTCCCATCAAGTTCAATCAACTAAGTTATTCTATGTGGTACCAATTCCTCTTTTGAATCAAAATGTTGCAATCATTGATATACCGAGATATTCAAATAAATAGACAATGTGAGCTCCATACCATATATCAATTGAAATTAAACTCTTTCTTGTGGATTGTTTACCTATAATCCTATCAACCCATAGATAAAATTAAATTTACCGTATACCAATTTTATATATTCTTTCCCATAGTCTTCTTATCAATCATCATAAGGTTCTTATTGCTTGACTATGCTAGAGCATTACCTCGTAGGTAGAGTTTGAAGTAGGGGCTAAGAAAATGCCATACTTGAAACACAAGTTGAATAACTATGTGGAAATGAAAGCTTTGGCATTTTTATTCATATTACTAGATGTCATATTGAATATAATGATAAGTTTCTCCTCAAGAAAGTCAATGAATACTCCAATGGTGGGCACAATGATCTATAATCACCAAGTGGAATAATCTATGGTAGTGAAAATCCATATTAAAACCTTTTTGGAATTTTCCTCATACTCACCAATAATATCAACTCCCCACTGCTAAAATGGTGCCTCATCATTCATAGGATGCAAATGTAAGGAAGCCAAATGCTTCTTCCCCAAAAATAGTTGGTAAGGTTGACATGCTATAACAAATTTATGCACATGGGAGAGACTAATATGCTAATACTTCTTACAAGTCAATTTGGGCACATTAATCCCGACTTCTAGATCCATATTTTTAGGGTCCATGAAACCTTAATTCATTTGTTTTCATTCCCTAATGAGGTAAACCTACATCATGCTTGCCTCCTAGGAGTTTCCATGACACCATTCATCCAAACAATGCACCTAAGGAGATCAACGCAGGTAGCCTTCTATCAGGCTGCATTGTAATGCAGAAACTGCACTATTTGGGTGCACTATAACACAGTTGGCTTTTGTTTCACCTGCGCTGAGCGAGATTCATCGAATTTTTTAAATGAATCCATTGGATTCCTCATCCAATGGATGCTTCTGGAAGTTTCCAGATTGATTGAGCTCGCATTTGGATGAAGAAGAGGATGAATGAACCTTAATCCATTATCCCTCCCTCCATGAAACCACTTCCCAATTTTGGCTGAGCATTCATGAGGGCTATTAATGGCTAAACCTCCTCCATTTATCTATAAATTGACCAAACATTCAAAGGCTGGTCTAGGTTGGAATTTCTTGAGCTAAAGAATTTATGTCTGAATGAGATTACTAAGTGTATTGTAATGATGTCGAATTGTTGCTTGATGAGGAGAGAAGGGATTGAAACTAGAAGGAAGACACTGAATCAAGCATGAACATTCATGGGTTGTAATCTTTCCTTTTATCAATAAAGAATTCTAAGCTTTTTCCATTCATGTGTTTATATGATGTATATCATATTCTGGATTCTATGATATGTTTAATTAATAGATCGTTATTGTATGCTTTGATGGGTTTCTGTCTCGGCTTGTGTGTAGGTAATTTCTGTTGGGTCTTGAAAATGTCATTCATTTCCATTACACTTTCACTATTATGTCCATTATATCACCTCCATTTCTCCTCCATTTCACTACTATGTCACTACATTCATCCCACTTTCATTATCATTGGGCCACATTTATGTTTTTCCAAACTTTATTAATTCTTAGCCTTTGTAAGTGAATTTGTGGTTAAAAATTAGAAAATAATGTGCATATGGTTATACCTAACAAGTGGGTTGAGATTGTTGACATGTGTAGGTCAAAACGAGACTTCTAAAAGACCCTTATGTGGCACTCTAAGGCCAAATTCGAATTTGAGTGGAAAGAATCATGGGATCATGAGGATATGTGTCACATCTCCTAATTGTATTGAAACTCTAAGAAGACATGTGTCTTATCAGTTCCTATTTTGATTAGGACTCTAGAGGTAGAGGGAGAGATTCATGGACTCTCATTAATGAGATGGCTTCTCATCTTTTCGTATAAATAGGAGATCTTTCTCCTTCATTTGTTAGTTTAGAGTTTAGAGTTTTTAGCTTGTGAGTCTTAGCTTAGCTTGGAGTTTGTAGTTCTTCCTTGATGGCTTTTGAAAGCTTTGGAGAACTTTGTTGTACTTTGTAATTTTGAAGAATTTGAGTAAAGTTTTGATGTTTTCAACATGGAAGGAGATGTGAAGTAGATGTTATGGAGCACATTCGAATGTAAGGTAGAGTAGATTTCATTTTGTAATTTTTCTTTGATTTCATGTATGTCATTTTATTGCTTTCAAGCTTGATAGTTTAGATTTTTCATTCATAAAATTCTAATTCATGTAAGCGTGTCCTATTGGTTGATTGTAGATTAGTTTTTCTTTACATGTTTTTGCATCAAATAGTGACATGAGATTTGCCTCTCTGCTGACTTTGTTTGTTTTTTTTTTTTTAGCTTTTCAATTTCAGTTATGCTTTGATTTCAGTCTTATTCATTTGCTTTGTTAGTTATTTTAGATATCAAATTCCTCAAATCATTGACGTTATCTCCTAAAGCCATAGCTTAGACTACCTGGCGAGCTATCAGACTATGAATGATGTGATTTGATTTAGATTTATTTTTCTGCAATTAGATATCAAATTCCTCATATCATTGACGTTATGTCCTAAAACCATAGCTTAGACTACCCAGCGAGCTATCAGACTATGAATGATGTGATTTGATTTTAGCTTTATTTTCCTGCAATTAGATATCAAATTCCTCATATCATTGACGTTATCTCCTAAAGCCATAACTTAGACTACCTGGCGAGCTATCAGACTATGAATGATGTGATTTGATTTTAGCTTTATTTTTCTGCAATTAGATATCAAATTCCTCATATCATTGACGTTATGTCCTAAAACCATAGCTTAGACTACCTAGCGAGCCTATCAGACTATGAATGATGTGAAATTTGATTTTAGCTTTATTTTCTGATTAGAATATCAAATTCCTCATATCTTAGTTATCTTCCTATAAGCCATAGGCTTAGATACCTGGCGAGCTATCGGACTATAATAAGTGAATTGATTTTACTTTTTAATTAGTTTGCAGTTTTTGATTTGTTGAGTGCAATGCTTAACTTTTATTTCTGTATTAGATAAACAATAGAGATTAGTGATTTCAATGATCAATAGTTCATCATTTGTTTGATTTGAATAGCAACATTTCCCATTCTTGTTTAGTACTAATTCATCAATTAACATGTTTTGAGATCTTTTGAAGTGCTAAGTTTTGGAAGTTACCATTAGGGACATAAACCTTGCCTTGAAATCTAAATCCATACTTGACCTTAAGAAATCCTATTCTAAGGTCCTAGGCTACGTCTCCTTGGTCCAGCTTACAATGCTTGGGCCTCTCTATTATGCTCAAAATTACAACAAAAGTGTGTTTACAATGCTCAAAACCCCAAAACAAAATAAAATCTATAAAACAATGAAGTGAGAAAAAGGTTAACTAAGCACATATGGTGCGCCACACTTCATCAGTTTACGATACCCGGATTGATAATTTATGTAGAGCAATTTAAGATGTTAAATTGAATAGACACTTTCCAAGTGAGTTAAGTACAGAAAGGAGTGGTGAAATTGGTCAAAGGAGAGAAGGATCAAGAGAAAGTTACATGTTGGTTCCTTTCCCTCCTTCTCTTATCTATTAATCATAGGAAAAGAAACAAATTACTTTATTTGTTGTTTCTAGACTAACTAATAGTTCTAGAGGGTTAGGCGTTTGTAGAAACACTAAATTTTCCCAAAACAATAATATACAACCCTTAATATTTTATATCCCATGTTTCTATATGAATAATTTTCTCTACAAAAAAATGCCATGTAACTCTAACATCAATATTTGAGACTCAACATCATCTACACATCCTAGGACTAATCTATATAGATATATCCAACCCAATTATCCTTGATTCATACAATACCAATATGAATTCAGTCTCAAAGCCCTTATTTGATGATTTTCTAAAACATTTGGACATATAAGAATGTTTGAGTAATACAGAATGTATTAATATGAATATTGATGATCCAAGCGATTAGGTGCTCAAAAATAAAAGTGTCATAATCTTGATAAGTTTAGCCTCAAATCGAAGAGCTCGTCATTCAGAATCCAATGGTGTGAACGCCACTCAAATTCGAGCTCGTATGCAGAAGTTAGAGCAAGTCAAAGTTCAAGTTTGACTTGCCTACATGGCAGGATTGGATGATGTGGCAAAGCCCTTCAGGGAATGAGGAGGTGCCAAGTGGCAGGCCCCCATTAGCCCTTGCATATCACATATCACATATTGCAGTCACAAAAAAAGAGGAGTTATAGAATCGGACCCCGACATAGTCAGGGTTGTGATGCAATATATCACAATGACATATCGCACCCAGTACCCACAGATATATATTATATATATATTATATATATATATATATTATATATATATATATATATATATATATATATATATATATATATAATATATATATATATATATATCTATTATATATATATATATATCATATACAGGCGTTATCTGTCGATAGCGAAATGCGATGAATTCTGATTGTTATAAGTCCTAGACGCGATATGTTATGTGTTGCAATTTATATGCCGTTGGGTCCACCGATACCACTTATTAATGTTCCCACGCCGATTTCCGATTGCAATTTTCGTACCCGTTGAGAAGTATGGCTCCAATGGCCGAAATGTGGTAAATTTGGCGGATTTAAGGCCGAATTTGATGGTTAGTGGTTGGAAAAGGGGATTTTGTTGATCAAATATTGGGTGAACTGGGAGGAGTCATAACTTCTTCAGTTCTTAACCAAATTGGATGCAAAACGAGTCAATGCTAGTAGTTTTGGCTATTCCGAACTCATTGAAATAGGTTTAGAGGAATTTGAGCATTGTAAACACACTTTTGTTGTAATTTTGAGCATAATAGAGAGGCCCAAGCATTGTAAGCTGGACCAAGGAGACGTAGCCTAGGAGGAGTGAACTCCTCATAAAATCCCTGTGTTGTCTATTGTATTTGGATGTTCTTTGCTGTTATTTTGCTATTGTTCAACGTATGTTTGATGTTAAATTGTTTATAACATTTACATAAGAAATTCTCATGGGAATAAGTTAATTAAGAAAAAATGGTGAATCTTTAAGCACTTGATAAACAAATGATGAGCATCTTGGGTTTTATTTTGAATGGGTAATTAGCACAGTATTACTAATCTACTCCATTTTAGATCAAGTTGGTATAAGAGTACTAGTTTTTGCTTACTATATTTTCTTTGTGAAAGAAGGATTTAGTTGTTTGCAAGTTTGTGTCATGCTAACAAGGTTAAAACTCAAAAGAGGAGAAGGGAAGTGTTGAGGTGTTGGACCCACCAACATGTCAGGGGATATCCTTGGTAATAAGTAACAATTAGACCTCAGACCATTTAGTGTAGGAGTCCTAGCAGTGGGTCATACGGTAATGTCTTGACCGCGATTTCGCATAAAGGAAAGTAGGATGTCTCTGTTGGTAGCAAGGGTGTGACAACTACGACAAGCAAAGTAAGGTGCATGAGAGGTTCTAACACATGGGGAGTGAGGTGAGTGCGCCCCTTGGAAACCTGTAATAGTACTTGAATTAGAAGGGAACACATGATCAAGATGCATCACCGGCTAGAAAGCAAGATAGCAAGCAATCCAAAGTGATGTTCAAACCAATAGCACATCTGCAACATGATTCATACAATTGCATACAAAATAGTTCATACAAAAATCCGTAAGTTAAATAACATTAATTTCTACAGCAACCAGAATAGTCCAACTACAATAACAACATATGCATGAAAACATGTTGGCTCTATTATATTAAGAAGTGTAAGTTCCAGTCATACAATATATCCATTACACCCACTAGTTCCAATAGTGAAACATTATAGACACAACCGCCTACTCCTCCAAATAGATATACTATCTCTATGCATTGGAGAAGCCAAGGTGCATTACAATATTGCCCAAGATTTCTCTAAGATACTCCTATCGAAGCTTGGATGACCAAAAGCCTTTACAATGAGTTATGAAGGACTATTTATAGCAAGGGGTGGGGTGACCCTTGACATTCCCCTTTGTGATAGTTCATCTACCCTCATGACTCTTCATCTACTCTATGACTGTTACATCCAACTATTGACACTTGAACTTACACTTGGAAAGACGTTACATTACAATGCACATGTACCCATGTGACATAAAATGGCTTGAGAAAGCCATGCAAGTCATCACTATGACTCAGACAACCATGGGAAGTATAACTCTTCGATATCCTCTCGATGATCGACAATAGCGAAATGATGCCAAGATATATAGTCAGTAATGGTGTTCGTGTACTCCAAGGTGACATATTTATGGAACCTAACTCTTGCCTCCATAGCATTTGGGTACACTGCTTGGGATCCACTATCCAACTTGTCTGAAAGCATGTGCACCATTGTATTTAATGCAGCCAGACCATCAACATACTTGTGCATGATGTCTGCACTGATTAGCAAGTCTGGGCCGGTGGCTATGCACATCAACTCGCCAAAGTACGAGCCAAGCTGTAGTCGGACCTGTGCCTTTGTCTTCACCTAGGTGAGAGTCCCAATAGATGGTATCACATGTGCATGCACCACAACATCCATACTCTTGAACATAGGTGCATGGGAAGCCTGTAGATTAGTGATGAGCTGCGGGAGCTCTTCATAGTTCTGGATCTGACTCCAGATGCGTGTCTTCAGCTTGACTGCTCTAGGCTTCATAATCTCAGGCAAGTGAATCGGGGCTCCCTTTTATCTCATTGTCCATGTTTGCATGTAATCAATAGCAACATGCACATTCGACAAGATACATGCTCTTCTAGCACATCGCTGCTGCCATCCGTTGAGATGGACGATTACTTTATACATGCTACCAAACTTGGAAAATAACGCCTGCATGATTATGTCAAGGGACAACACTTCATCTAGTATTGCCTTCTTCAATTGTACTCGGACGTATGTTGTAACCAATTCTCCTCCCTACTTGGTTATATGTAGTTCCTTCGCCATTCGCTCATTCTTAGCTATGAGAAAGTGAACACTCGAGCTAGTCGCTTCAGCGTAACCTTTGGTTGCATCGGCCAATGTTGTTGGATTTTTGCACATGTCAAACACAATCACTAATTCCTCATACGGCGCAGGAGATGTTTGATCTCCCGGAGTTGACACTCTATGAGACTGCACAACTTTATGTTGAGACTCGTCGAATGATATTTTGTGCATCTCTCCTTCTGGCTAATCTCCAAGGATATCAGTGTCTCCTTAGTCGATTGGGACTTTCTCATCTTCTGGATGTGGTGAAGCTGGTGGGTTGACCTATTGGTGGCGAGGCATGAGGTTGGTGTCTTGCTCTAATTCCTACCACTCCATATCTGTATCCATTTGTTCAAGTAATCAATCTATCTCCTGGGCAAAGTCCTACTCCTGTGATGGCTCACCCTGTTTTCCTGATGCTAGCTATTCTAATATGTCCACTGCCTATACTGATGTTGTTTCATTCGTCTACATGAGTTGCACCCACTGTTGTACTTGTTCTTGCTGCACTTCCTTCTCCTATTTGCACAACTCTTGTTCCTTCCATAGTTTCTCCTTCAACTCATGCAACTTCTTCTCAGTTTCCTCCATTATCCGTTTCTCTCTTTGCCTTTGTGAGTTTCGCTTATCGCGTTGTGTCCTATTCACCTCTATAGCCATAAATTTTTTCTCCACAAGTGGATCTGCTTGGAACTTGCAGCTTTGCTCCTCTTCCATGCGATTGGTAGGCTCACCTCTGCTGCTGCTGTTGCTTCTGGTGCTCTTCGAGATACTGCTTCACCAACCATTCTACAGTGAAGCCGACTAGTTCATTGAGTATAGAGGAGTTGTAACAATATCTCCATGGGTCCTCCTCAACCCAATGACATGCCCCGTGGATCTAGTTGAACTGTACTCTCACGCAGTGATCTTTGACAAGACAATGTGGGTCATAAGGATTGTAACTTCGGAGGTCAAATGGATACTTCTTCATCTGCTCTGCTTCGACATCTGCGTGCTTGAAACTTTGAATCTCGTATAACCCAATATGCAAGGGAAGAGTGGGCCAAGGTGCCTTCTTCTTCCAGTGCAACCTAGCTGTTAATCCTATCAAGATGTGATATGCTACTTCCTGCATGACAAGTATGTCTAACGAAAACTTCAGTATAACATGTGGAGGCTTCTCCATGTTGTACATCCGTATGAAGGTGTCATACGGTGAGGCATACGAATCAAGAATGTCTATCAGCGCCTCCATTGTCGCCTTCGACATGCAGGGTGGATCCTGTTTGAATATCATCTTGTAAACTGGGGTGACAAAATGATCAGATAGCTGTGTGATAACTCCTCTGGAGTTGCATTTGGACAACATCTTACAATAAGTGTTCACAACAGTCTCCGCCAGTTTCCATGCCCACTTCAAGCTCGGGAACTGCTGTCGGGAACAGATTGCACCCAAGATGTAGGCAGACATGTATACCTATGCTTGCATACCTTTGGGCAGCTGTCGAGCCCCTTCTACCTGTTCCTTTAGCTAATGAGTCAACATGCTGGACTAGTTACATGCTTTTCCTTCTCTGGCTAGTTGGTCCAGCATGATCACCCAACTCTATGGGAAAGTTTCTGTGCTTTCTTAGCCATACATTCGACATGAAAAATTGACCAAGTACTAATACACCTTCTGCAGTATCTTTGTCTTGAAGACCTGGTTGGGTGTCATCCTGAATTTACTTGGATCCTTCACCTAGTTCTTCAAAATGTCTTTGGAGTTGGAATTATTACTGGGTAAGCTGAAGGGAGTCTCCATGATGGTCATGGGCTCCGCCATTTGATACATCTCATCATAATCCTATGCCCTAAAGGTAGCAATCCCTATCCCACTAACACTGCTCAATGTCATCGTCTTGGGATCAGTGTGTGAGACGATCCATTATATCATGTCCGCGCATGGGAGCACGAGATACTTGCATGCAATTTGGTATAAGATGGACTTGTAGATGTTCACATACACTTGGCGGTCTGCGAGGTCTTCCCCAAATGTGCCTACAAATGCATTGTTGACCTCTTGCCATTTCAACTTGATGTCCTTGTTTAGAAACATCTTGGTATCTTCATAGATTGGTAGACTTGCAAACACTTGCTAAACTGTTTCTCTAGTTGCACTTTCGTCAGTGTCCTTTGATCCTACTCTCTTGGTGGCCATTGACCCTGAACTGCTAAGAGGTAGACGAACACCTGCTAGATATAGAGACAAAGTGACATGCATGGAAAGAAATCTGCTAGCGAAACCAAAGCCAACTTGAGGAAAAACATGCAACATACCTTGGGATTGATAGGCAAGGATTACGCAATTTCTTCTTGGACGCTAGCTGACTAGCTGCTAGAACTGCGCAAAAGTTAGTATGGATTGTCTGAGGAGGCTGACTGACTACTAGAATTGTACAATGCACAATCTAGGTTGGTTGACTGGCTGCTGGAATTGCGTAATGTGCAATTTCAGCTGGTAATGGCTACAGGCTCAGTGACTGCATTGCGCAATTTTCTGGGCCAGCAGTCACTGTCCCTCATAATTGCACAATGCAAGATTGTAGGACAGCTCCTGGGTAGAAATGCACATTTCTTGAGAGGAAGAAAAAACCTTCCTTCTTAGGATTGTGCATTGCTGTCTTGGTGAGGCAGAGTCTGGGCTAAGGCTGGCCAGATCTACTGACGGGAAACTGAAAGCAAATATGATGGTGAATGCATGGTGATATTGAGTGTAAGTAAAAGAAAATGATCATGCATGCAAACAGTGAATGAAAGATTCAGAAAACAGAACAACATGCATGTGGGTGGAGCGAGTCACCGAATAGGCGACTGTTCATGCAAAACAGTTTCATGCATGCGACAATAGTGAGATGCTAACGAAAACTAAAATGATGCTATTACAAGCTAGTATGCATGTAAACGACAACAAGCGTTCAAAGAAATCAAGCAAAAAACACTCACATAAGAGAAAACACGGAAGCGATATAAATGCTGCAAAAGACAAGTTGAGACCACTTACCCGTAAATATCTGAGTTGGATGTGTCAAAGAGTCATGGATGTGCCGTGGGATGTCAAAGCTCCAAGATCGATGTGAAGAAATGAGCTCTGAAGTGTCGAATAAATAATTTTGAAGCTCACGACGCACATGCCGCAAATCTAGGAAAAACTGACACTTGGAGGAAAGATTCTAAAACGATATTTGCATGCAACCTCCAGTTGCTAAAAGTAGCTCCCTAAAATCTAGGGATGCTTTTTGCATGTTGCTTTTTCTATTCTGGGAAAAATCAAACCATGCATGTAAGTCAAGTTTTCTTGGTCTTGCTGGAACTGTTCAAATCAACTGCACATGCAAGAAACTACTCAACTGCTGGGAAAAAATGCACATTTCTAGAAGGGAGCTTGGTTGGATGGCCAAGAGATTTGCACAATTTCTAGGTAGAGCAGCTGACTGCTACCCAGGATTGTGCAATTCCTGGGCTAAGCATCCCTAGTGGGAGGAATTGCGTAATTTTCTTGGTGAAGCTTGACTGGCATATTTGCACAATTCTAGAGCCCAGTAGGTTGTCAGAAAGAATTGCAAAATTTATGGAGGGAAGACTAGTTTCCCTCCAGAATTGCACAATTTCTTGTGGGAGATGCTCAACCTGAAGCTGGACCAAGTCTGGAGAAACAACCTGTGAGGGGAATGCAACAAGCTTTGATGGATAGGTTGTCTTTCTGCAAGAAAATCACTGAAGCTTGTGTACTTGACGAAGCAATACATGCTGCTATGAAAGGTTGGTAGGGAGGCTCCAAAATAGAGCTAAGGAAAAATTTTGGAGGGTGGTTGTAACTGCTACAACACTTGGTGACACACTAGTAGAACTCCAACTCTCTGAATGAACCTTGTTTGTTAAAAGCAAGTCTAACACCATCGAAAGTATTGTTAAGTTATCGGTTCATCTTGGTTTCACACTAGCTTGATTGTGAGATGTAACATCTGCCAAGCTCTTGGTTGATTGACACACATTCCAAGCCAATGCAACACAGTTTTTTTGATTGGGGTTGAGGGGTATATTGGTGCACAAGAAGTATGGTCGTCAGAGTCTTAGTTCATCTATGGTGTTGCTTCGCTGCCAGCAGGCCTGAACAGTACCCCGACGGAGTCATGCAGGAATGCAAGTATCGCTTCGATTCCAACAAGCTTGGTTAGTACCTCGACGAAGTTACTTTTATCACCTCTCTGCAAAAGAAGCTTTTCTCTTCTTTTGCCTTATTCATTTTTCATTTTTTCATTTTCACTTTTCATTTTTTCATAACTGTGCATAGCACTTATTCATTTCAGAGGTGGAAGAGGGATCCCAACTTATTGAGAGCATAAGAGGTTATTCCTTCAGAGAAATATTTTATTATATGCCTCTGACATGCTTGTTAAGGTTCCCCCCCACCTTACTCTACTTGATTGAGTTCACAAGGGTTAACTCGAAAACAACCAACTAGAGTAGGTGACACTAGTTAGCGTGCAAGCGTTATGTCACCAAGGCTTACTTCAAACAATACATATTTTCCATTGACGTATCATGGACTAAAAGTAACAAGTTTTTCATACAGAAGGAGAATGACACATAACCATGTGGTGATAGCTGCACAAGGCCTCTTGTACATTACCCAACTTGTTTCAAGAGTTATACATTGTTTCATGCGAAACTAACCTATGAACAAAATAAGCAAACAAACAACAAAGCAAAGCAGAAGCAGAAGAAAATGTGAAAGAGAAGTAAGAAAACAAGCACGCAAACAAACAAGCAAAGCAAGTAAGTAAACAAGCATGCAAGCAAACAAACTGGAAGCAAACACTACTCCTACTCCTAAGCTAACGGTGCATGGGCCTGATCACGTGAAGTGATATTTTCAATGCATCCACCGGTGCATTGGTTGACCCATGTTGGTGAAGGCTTGGTCTGCGAGAAACCTGATTGTGCGGACCAGAAAAAAAGAAAAATATAATAATGAAGACAAATACACTTCATGTGTTAAAGTGTCCATAGGACATAAGTGAGTGCAAGTACATGACATGCGGCCCGTGGACTTTTCATAATGCTGTGCGACCCTACGTGCAGCTTTGAAGCATACACATACTATTGATTGTGACATGCAAGCAAACGAAAGAAACAAAGACAATTGTGTAACGCACATGTGCTTGCAATGTAATATTCCTCTAATGCATGAGCGATGGGATCGTATAACTCGAGTGGAGGAAGTGTGATATCTGTGTGAGATTGATGTTCAATGCATACAGATGAGTGATGAGGGGCCTCAGGTGATTGAAAAATTTCCTGATTGGAATTGAAACCAACCTCAAGACAGTGAGGGCTTGACATAACCATCAACTCAGGCTGAAGTGCCTTGATATCTGGGGCATTTCGACTTCATCGTCAGCTAGATCATCATAAACTAGTGGCTAGGAAAAATCCACTGCAATAAAATCAAGATCATGATCGAATATGGGAGTAAATGGATCACGACAACCATGATTAGAAAAATCAATGATTTCATCGACATCCTCATGATCTGATGAATAAAAAAGAGGGGTATATGAGAAGCAAACAAATACATCCTCTATTTTTCTGGAAAAGGCAGATGAAGGGTAAGGTGGATTTTTAATGAATAACTTATCCTCTCCATTTTCGGACGACGGACTGAAATCTGGTGTGTCTTGCGAGTGATCAACAATGGGAGCATCCGTAGATGAAGACACACATACAAAATCATGGATGGAAGGTTTACCAAATATGTCAGGGAAGAACGGAGGAGGCTCGAACGAAAGGGAGTCATCCTTCACTGAGTGTTGATGCTCAAGCTCCTAGTCATACTCTTTATGAATGACAATGCATGTTGGTTGTGCAACATCAACTCTATTTGTGCTTGCTCCTTTTTCACAACAAGTGTAGAGTCCATAATAGAAGAACACAAGAAAATATCATCCCGAGGAACAAACGAGTACGAATATGGAGGTTGTGGTACAAAATTCATATGTCAACTAGATCGAATCACAACCAAATCTACATGAAAATTAAGCGAAGTGATTTTGGGAGGATGTGACAACTGAAAAGATGTGTGAGCATGATCTCCCACATCACTCTGTAGTGGTGGAGCTGTTTGATGAGGGGACGGTGGAAAATCAATTGTGACAGTGACCGTGTCCGTCTGTGATTGCATAACTCCATCATTGCAGAATGCTAAGCGAGGTTTGAGTTCAAACTTCCTCCTGGGATGAGCATATTTCTTAAGACAGTACTCAAATCATTCCCAAAGATAGAAAATTTTCATCTAGCTCTTCAGAGCTTGAAACTGCAAATCACGGAAGTGCTGCCAAAAATCCATAGGCGATTCATGTGGAGATTTCCCTTGTTGTAACAGTTTTTGGTCAAGATGTTTTGGATCAAAATGATAGAAAGTGTCTCTGATGAGATCAAGTGAGTGCACGCTATTAGCCGACAGGCCGCATAGCCACCAATGTGGAGATTCATGAAGTGTGTATGCAAGCAGTAGAATGGCCTATTCATTAGAACATCCATCTTCCTCATGAAGCATGGAAATAAAGTCATGTAAGAACTTAGGCCAGGCCACTTCGCCTTCACCATCATATGTGTATGTGGACAAGAGTCGAAAAAATCCCTCGTGATGGTAATAGATTCAGCATAAAAAAAACATCGCGGAGGGAGAAGAGTGTAAGACTTCGTGATAGATGAAAAGGTTCAACATAGGATGAGAGGACACATCTTGTCATTTGGCCCTCCTTCTAGCACCGGAAATGTTTACAGTGCTTGACCTGCCAACATGTCAGGGGATCTCCCCAGTAAGAAGTCCCAATTAGACCTCAGACTATTTAGTGTAGGAGTCCCAGTAGTGGGTCATACGGTAATGCCTTAACTGCGATTTCACACGGAGGCAAGTAGGATGTCTTGTTGGTAGCAAGGGTGTGACGGTTGCGACGAGCCAAGGAAGGTGCATGAGAGGTTCTAACACATGGGGAGTGAGGTGAGTGTGCCCCTTGGAAATCTGTAATAATACTTGGCTTAGAAGGGAACACATGAGAAAACATGCATCACCAGCTGGAACGCAATATAGGGAGAAATCCAAAATGATAGAAAGTGTCTTCAATGAGATCACGAAAGTGGTCAAGTGAGTGCACCTTGTTAGCCGACAGGCTGCATAGCCACCAATGTGGAGATTCACGAAGTGTGTATGCAAGCAGTAGAATGGCCTATTCATCAGAACATCCATCTTCCTCATGAAGCATGGAAATAAAGTCATGTAAGAACTTAGGCCAGGCCACTTCGCCTTCACCATCATACGTGTATGTGGACAAGAGATAAAAAAAATCCATCATGATGGTAATAGATTCGGCATACAAAAAACATTGCGGAGGGAGAAGAGTGTAAGACTCCATGATAGATATGAAAAGGTTCAAAATAGGAAGAGAGGACACAGCTTGTCATCTGGCCCTCCTTCTAGCACCAGAAATGTTTACGGTGCTTGACCCAGCAACATGTTAGGGAATCTCCCCAGTAAGAAGTCCCAATTAGACCTCAGATTGTTTAGTGTAGGAGTCCTAGTAGTGGGTCGTACGGTAATGCCTTGATCGCAATTTTGCACTGAGGCAAGTAGGATGTCTTTGTTGGTAGCAAGGGTGTGATAGCTATGGCGAGCCTAGGAGGGTGCAAGAGAGGTTCTAACACATGGGGAGTGAGGTGAGTGTGCCCCCTGGAAACTTGTAATAGTACTCGACTTAGAAGGGAACACATGAGAAAAGATGCATCACCAATTGGAAAGCAAGATAATGAGAAATCCAAAGTGATGTTCAAACCAACAACACATCTACAAAAAGATTCATACAATTGCATACAAAATAGTTCATACACAAATGTGTAAGTTAAATAACATACATTGCTACAACAACCAAAATAGTCCAACTACAATAACAACATATGCATGAAAATGTGTTGTCTCTATTATATTAAGAAGTGTACGTTCTAGTCATATAATACATCCATGTACACCTAGTAGTTCCAATAGTGGAACGTTACAACCACAACCGCTTGCTCCTCCAAAGAGGTATACTAGCTCTGTGTAGTGGAGAAGACAAGGAACGTTACAATACTTTCCAAGCTTTCTCTAAGATACTCCTATCGAAGCTTGACTGACCAAAAGCCTTTACAATGAGTTATGAGTGACTATTTATAGCAAAGGGTGGGGTGACCCTTGACATTCCCCTTTGTGACAGTTCATCTACCCTCATGACTCTTCATCTACTCTATGACTGTTACATCTAACTATCGACGCTTGAATTTGCACTGGACAAGATGTTACATTACAGTGTGCATGTACCCATGTGAGACAAAATGGATTGAGAAAGCCATGCAAGGCATCAATATGACTCGGACAACCATGGGAAGTCTAACTCTTCGACATCCTCTCGATGATCGACAATAATGAAATGATGCCAAGATTGATAGTCAGTAATGGTGTCCGTGTACTCCAAGGTGACATATTTCTATAACCTGACTCTTGCCTCCATAGCATCCGGGTACACTGCTCGAGATATTTTGTCCAACTCATCTGAAAGCATGCGCATCATTGTCTTCAACATGGTCGGACCAACAACATACTTGTGCATGATGCCTGCACTGATTGGAAATTTTGGGCTGGTGGCTATGCACATCAACTTGTCAAAGTATGAGTCAAGCTCTAGTTAGACTTGTGCCTTTTTCTTCACCTTGGTGAGAGTCCCAGTAGATGGGATTGCATGTGCACGAACCACAACACCCATACTCTCAAACACATGTGCATGGGAAGCCTATAGACTAATGATGAGCTGTGTGAGATCTTCATAGTTTCAAATCTTACTCCGGATGTGTGCCTTCAGCTCGACTGCTCTAGGCTTCATCATCTTAGGAAAGTGAAGCGGGGCTCCCTTGTATCTCATCTTCCATGTTTTATGTAATCAACAACAACATACACGTTCGACAAGATACATGCTCTTATAGCACATCAGTGCTGCCATCCGTTGAGATGGGCGACTGCTTTATGCATGGTACTAAACTTGGAAAACAACGCTTGCATGATTGTGTCAAGGGACAACACTTCATCTAGTATTTCCTTCTTCAATTCTGCTCGGGCGGATGTTGTAACCAATTCTCCTTCTTGCTTGGCCTTCTATAGTTCCTTCGCCATTCACTCGTTCTCATCTATTAGAAAGCGAACACTCGAGCTAGTGGCTTCGACATAAGCTTTGCTTGCATCGGCTAATGTTGTTGGATGTTTGCGCATGTCAAACATAATACTCATTCCTCATATTGCAAAGGAGATGTGTGATCTTCCGAAGTCGACACTCTGCGAGACTACAAAACTTTATGTTGAGACTTGTCGAATGAGATGTTGTGCATATATCCTTCTGGCTGATCTCCAAGTATATCGATGTCTCCTTTATTGCTTGTGACTTGCTCATCTTCTAGATGTGGTGAAGATGGTGGATCAACCTCCTGGTGGAAAGGCATGAGGTCGATGTCTTGCTCTAATTCTTGCCGCTCCATATTCGTATCCATTTGTTCAAGTACTCGCTCTATCTCCTGGGCGAAGTCCTTCTCCTGCGATGGCTCACCCTGTTTTCCTGATGCCAACTATCTTAATGAGTCCACTACCTGTACAGGCACTGTTTCATCCGTTTGCACAAGTTGCGCCCTTGCTGTACCTGTTCTTGTTGCGCTTCCCTATCTTGTTTGCACAACTCATGTTCCTTCCAGAGTTTCTCCTTCAACTCATGCAACTCCTTCTCTGTTTCCTCCATTCTCTATTTCTCTCCCTGCCTTTGCGTGTTTCGCTTATCACGCTATTGCCTCTTTGCATCTATAGCCATAACTGATTTCTCCACAAGTGGATCTGCTTAGAACTTGTAGCTTTACTCTTCCTCCATGTGATTAACAATCTTCCTCTTTCCCTTGTCGCACGCTGGTATGCTCACCTCTGTTGTTGCTGCTACCTCTGGCGCTCTCCGAGATGCTGCCTCAGGCTACTTCGCTAACCATTCCACATCAAAGATGACTAGTTCATTGAGTCTGGAGGAGTTGTAACAATATTTCCATGGGTCCTCCTCCACCTAATGACATGCCCCATGGATCCAATTGAACTGTGCTCTCGTGTAGTGATCTTTCACAAGACAATGCGGGTCATACAGATTGTAACTTCGAAGGTCAAATGAATACTTCTTCATACTCTCTTCTTCCAAATCCACATGCTTGAAACTCTGGATCTCATATATCCCAATGCATAGTGGAAGAGAAGGCCAAGGTGTCTTCTTCTTCTGGTGCAACCTAACTGTCAATCCTGCCGAGATGTGATATTCTACTCCCTGCATGACAAGTATGTCCAAGGCAAACTTTGGTAGAACATGTAGAGGCTACTCTGCATTGTACATCCGTATGAAGGTGTCGGATGGTGAGGCATACCAATCAGCAATGTCTATCAGTGCCTCCATTGTTGCCTTTGACATGCACGGTGGATCATGTTCAAATATCATCTTGTAAACCGGGGAGAAAAAATGATCGGATAGTCGTGTTATAACTCCTCTAAAGCTGCATTCGGACAACATCTTTTAATAAGTGTTCATAGTAGTCTCCACTGATTTCCATGTCCACTTCAAGCCCGAGAACTCCTGTCGGACATAGATTGCATCCAATATGTTGGCGGGCATGTAGATATCTACTTGCATACCTTTGGGTGCTTGTCGCACCCTTGTTACCTGTTCCTTCAGGTGATGAGCCAACGTGCTTGACCAGTTACATTCTTTGCCCTCTCTGGCCGGTGGATCCAGCGCGATCACCTAACTCTGTGGGAAGGGTTCCGTGCTTTCTAGGCCATACAGTCAACATGCAAAAATGACCAAGTACTGATACACCTTCCGCAATATCTTTGACTTATAGACCTAGTTGGGTGTCATCTTGAATTTATCTGACTCCTTCACCCAGTTCTTCAAAATGTCTCTGGAGTTGGCATTGCTACTGGGTAAGCTGAAGGGAGTCTCCATGATGGTCACGGGCTCCGCCAACTGATACATCTCATCATAATCACGTGCCATGAAGGTAGTAATCTACGTCCAACTAACACTGCTCAATGTCATCGTCTCGGGATCAGTGTGCGAGACGATCCAATGTATCATGTTCGCGCGTGGGACCATGGGATACCTGCATGAAATTTGGTACAAGCCAGACTTGTGGATGTTCACATACACTTGGCGGTCTTCAAGGTCTTCCCTAAATGTGCCTGCAAATGCATCGTTGACCTCTTGCAACTTGATATCTTCATAGATCAGTATACTTGTAGACACTCGCTCAACTGTTGCTCTAGTCACACTTATGTCAATGTCCTTTGATCCTGCTCTCTTGGAGGCCATTGATCTTGGACTGTTAAGAGGTGGACGAAAACTTGCTAGATTTTGAGACAAAGTGACATGCATGGCAAGAAATTTGTCAGAGAAAACCAAAGAAACTTGAGGAAACATACGTGGGGATTGATAGGCAAGGATTGCGCAATTTCTTCTAGGAGGTTGGCTAATTGGCTGCCAGAACTGTGCAAAAGGAAGTCTGGATTGTCTGGGGAGGCTGAATGACTGCTGGAATTTCATGATGCACAATCCAGGCTGGCTGACTGGCTACTGAAATTGCGTAATGCGCAATTTCAGCTAGCAATGATTGCATGCTCAGTGACTGCATTGTGCAATTTTGTGGGCCTGCAGTCACTGTCCCTCAGAATTGTGCAAT
Source organism: Pinus taeda (assembly GCA_000404065.3). Taxonomy (NCBI): domain Eukaryota; kingdom Viridiplantae; phylum Streptophyta; class Pinopsida; order Pinales; family Pinaceae; genus Pinus; species Pinus taeda. Next base: position 11,841 of record APFE031590524.1, on the reverse strand, counting down.
GCAAGCCTGGAGGATAGCTCCTGGGCAGAAATGCACATTTCTCGAGAGGGACGCAGTGTCTTCCTTCTCAAGATTGTGCAATGCTGTCTTGGTGAGGCAAAGTTCGGGCCAAGACTGCCCAAACCCGCCGACGAGCAACTGAAAGAAAATTTGATGGTGAATGCATGGAAATACTGAGTGTAAGCAGAAGAAAATGATCATGCATGCAAACAGTGAATGAAAGATTCAGAAAACGGAACAACATGCATATGGGTGGAGCGGGTCGCTGAATCAATGACCGTTCGTGCAAAACAGTTTCATGCATGCAAAAGTAGTGAGATGCTAATGAAAAATGAAATGGTGTTAGTACAAGCTAGTATGCATGTAAATGATAGCAAGTGTTCAAATAAATCAAGAAAATAATACTCACACAAGCAAAAACACAAAAAGCAACAGAAATGCTGCAAAAGACAAGTTGAGACCACTTACCCATGAATAACACTGTGGATCATCCGAATTCAGCTTCTCAAAAACCACTCCACAGAAACCTACAAACTAAGATTGTTACCCTGTACGGAGGGGACACTTGGAAAGAAATTCGTGATCTCGAAAAAACAAGGGTTAAAATACAGAGAAAGGAGGCAGATCTTTATTTCTCGCTTTTCTCCTCTCTGTATATCTAGTCCTGATGATGAGTCTTGGTATAGGATTGAAACATCGACAAAAGAATGAAGAACACTGTGGATCATCCGAATTCAGCTTCTCAAAAGCGACTCCACAGAAACCTACAAACTAAGATTGTTACCTTGTACGGAGGGGACACTTGGAAAGAAATTCGTGATCTCGAAAAAACAAGGGTTAAAATACATAGAAAGGAGGTAGATCTTTATTTCTCGCTTTTCTCCTCTCTGTATATCAAGTCCTGATGATGATTCTTGGTATAGGCTCGAAACGTCAACAAAAGAATGAAGAACATTGTGGATCATCCGAATTCAGCTTCTCAAAAACCACTCCACAGAAACCTACAAACTAATATTGTTACCCTGTACGAAGGGGACACTTGGAAAGAAATTCATGATCTCGAAAAAACAAGGGTTAAAATACAGAGAAAGGAGGCAGATCTTTATTTCTCGCTTTTCTCCTCTCTGTATATCAAGTCTTGATGATGAGTCTTGGTATAGGCTCGAAACGTCAACAAAAGAATGAAGAACACTGTGGATCATCCGAATTTAGCTTCTCAAAAAACACTCTACAGAAACCTACAAACTAAGATTGTTACCCTGTACGGAGGGGACACTTGGAAAGAAATCCGTGATCTCGAAAAAACAAGGGTTAAATTACAGATAAAGGAGGCAGATCTTTATTTCTCGCTTTTCTCCTCTCTGTATATCAAGTCCTAATGATGAGTCTTGGTATAGGCTCGAAACGTCGACAAAAGAATGAAGAACACTGTGGATCATCCGAATTCAGCTTCTCAAAAACCACTCCACAGAAACCTACAAACTATGATTGTTACCCTGTACGGAGGGGACACTTGGAAAGAAATTCGTGATCTCGTAAAAACAATGGTTAAAATACAGAGAAAGGAGGCAGATCTTTATTTCTCGCTTTTCTCCTCTCTGTATATCAAGTCCTGATTATGAGTCTTGTTATAGGCTTGAAACGTCGACAAAAGAATGAAGAACACTGTGGATCATCTGAATTCAGCTTCTCAAAAACCACTCCACAGAAACCTACAAACTAAGATTGTTACCCTGTACGGAGGGGACACTTGGAAAGAAATTCGTGATCTCGAAAAAACAAGGGTTAAAATACACAGAAAGGAGGAAGATCTTTATTTCTTGCTTTTCTCCTCTCTGTATATCAAGTCCTGATGAGGAGTCTTGGTATAGGCTCGAAACGTCGACAAAAGAATGAAGAAAACTGTGGATCATCCGAATTGAACTTCTCAAAAACCACTCCACAAAAACCTACAAACTAAGATTGTTACCCTGTACGGAGGGGACACTTGGAAAGAAATTCGTGATCTTGAAAAAACAATGGTTAAAATACAAAGAAAGGAGGCATATCTTTATTTCTCGCTTTTCTCCTCTCTGTATATCAAGTCCTGATGATGAGTCTTGGTATAGGCTCGAAATGTCGACAAAAGAATGAAGAACACTGTGGATCATCCGAATTCAGCTTCTCAAAAACCACTCCACAGAAACTTACAAACTAAGATTGTTACCTTGTATGGAGGGGACACTTGGAAAGAAATTCGTGATCTTGAAAAAACAAGGGTTAAAATACACAGAAAGGAGGCAGATCTTTATTTCTCGCTTTTCTCCTCTCTGTATATCAAGTCCTGATGATGAGTCTTGGTATAGGCTTGAAACGTCAACAAAATAATGAAGAACGCTGTGGATCATCCGAATTCATCTTCTCAAAAACCACTCCACAGAAGCCTACAAACTAAGATTGTTACCCTGTATGGAGGGAACACTTGGAAAGAAATTCATGATCTCGAAAAAACAAGGGTTAAAATACAGAGAAAGGAGGCAGATCTTTATTTCTCGATTTTCTCCTCTTTGCATATCAAGTCCTGATGGTTAGTCTTGGTATAGGCTCGAAACGTCGACAAAAGAATGAAGAACACTGTGGATCATCCGAATTTAGCTTCTCAAAAACCACTCCACATAAACCTACAAACTAAGATTGTTACCCTGTACGGAGGGGACACTTGGAAAGAAATTCGTGATCTCGAAAAAACAAGGGTTAAAATACAGAGAAAGGAGGCAGATATTTATTTCTCACTTTTCTCCTCTCTGTATAACAAGTCTTGATGATGAGTCTTGGTATAGGCTCGAAACGTCGACAAAAGAATGAAGAACACTGTGGATCATCCGAATTCAGCTTCTCAAAAACCACTCCACAGAAACCTACAAACTAAGATGAGCTGGATGTGTTGAAGAGTCTTGGATGTGTTGTGGGATGTCAAAGATCCAAGATCGATGTGAAGAAATGAGCTCTGAAGCATCAAATAGATAAGTTTGAAGCTCATGACGCGCATGCCACAAATCTAGGAAAAAGTGTTGGCATTATGATGTATGTGTTGTACTTGATGGCAACCCACTTGTAGCAGAACAACTCACCTGTATATGGTAACTAAATGAATCTACAAAAGAGATATCATATGTGACAGGATGCATGATAGGAGTGTTTACAGATGTGATGAAATGTAGGGAAACTTCAAGGAATCAGTTTAGAAAGCAACTCACTCAGATGAAAGATCACAGTATAGCAGGTAAACAACAAAGAATTACAGATCAGTCTTCATAGAATGAAGAAAGAGAGGTATACGCAGGTTCACCTCTAACCAAGATGCATATACACACAGTTTCACTGTATAAAAGTTGCGTATATGTACACACACACCTTTACAGAAGGAAAAGCACGTATACCTTGGAAAAATAATTTTTTTGTCCGAAGTATTTGGTCCATGGTATTTTTTTATCTATGGTATTGGTCCAAGGTATCGGGTCCAAGGTATTGACCCAAGGTATTTGGTCCAAGGTATTGGTCCTAAGTGGTTTTGGTCCATGGTATTGAGAAAGGCCTAAAAACTATAAAAGGAGGAGAAGATCATGAGGCCATGGTGTGCAAGTATCGAATATCTGATGAGGTGTGAGATCAAATATGCAGGTCATTGGCTTATGTTGTTGTGATTGATCTAAACGAAGGATGAACCTTAACATTGATGAAGGATAAGGTCTAATGATGTATCAGGATCTCAAGGCTTGAAGTGAATTATCTTTATGTGATTTTATCATGTATCTAAATAACTGGCGCATGTTGTAGTCTATAAATATGATGATCTGGGTATGATTGAAGTCTAGAATAGTTGTAATGTTTAAATCATCATTTACAAATCTATACGTAGGTTCACTTTAGAAAAGGAGCGTATACATGTTGGTTCTGCATATCAAAGCATTGTATACATCATAAATTTGATCTGCAGATCTGTCCGCTGGTTCTTCTTTGAGGAAAGCGCATATGCACGTAGGTTCGACACATGCAAGTAGCGTATACCTTATAAAATATGTTTTAGTTGCTTCTGTTTGCTGTTGCAGCGTTTTGTGTTTTGGCTTGGGTTCTGTTTAATGTATTCTGGTGACAACATTATGAATGATCAGATTGGTGGAGTGATTGATTGATTCGGTTGTGGTTGGTTCAAAAGGAGATTGGTTGATGCAGATACATTTGAAGATTGATGTTGTTGATGGATCCAGTCTGAAAATTTACGAAACGTGGTCCCTTGAAGAAAAGAGAAGGTTGTAGCCTTCTGTAGGCCGGCACCTACGTACTAGTAAACATATCAGCTAGTACAAGATCTAGGGGGTTGTAGCTCCCTTCCAGTAGAAGCTGGAGAATGAGAGAAGGTTGTAGCCTTCTGCAGGTAGAAACCTACGTACTGGCATAAGATTGCACCAGTATAAAAAAATTGTGAACATAATTCTCTTATTATTAAAAGAAGACAAAGAAGATTGTAGCAGGTGGTTTTCACCCACATTGGGTTTCCACCTTATATCTCGGTGTTCATGTGTGTTACTTATGTGTGATTCTTTATTCTATTTTAACTACACTGTCTAATGAATTCCTGATATACTAGTTAAAGTTCAATGCAATATAATTTGGGTAAATTAAAAGATCTCTGCATATACACTAGTTGCATTAAATACAGCTGTGTATACACGCTAGTTCACTAAGTTGAAGTAGTGTATACAAATCAGTTTTGAAAATTAAATTATTGATCTGATAATACTAATTCACCCCCCCCGCCTCTCAGTACTATTTCCAACAATTGGTATCAGAGCAGGTCCTTCAGAAGAAGCTTGATCACTTGAAGGAAGATCCATCATCATGAGTAATCAAGAAAGCGGGAGATCCATCAGACTGCCAATCTTTGATGGGAGCAACTTTGTTTATTGGAAGGTAAGAACCACAACCTATCTTCAATCTCTTGGAACAGATGTCTGGGAAATCGTGGAAGGAGGATATACATTTCCATCAACAATTCCTACAGATACAACAGGTAAAAAGCAATATGAAACCCAATGCCAAGGCTGTCGATACATTATTTTGAAGTCTGTCACAATCAAAGTTTGTCAAAGTTATGCAGCTCAAATCAGCCAAAGAAATATGGACCAAAATCGTTCTAAGCTATGAAGGAGACTCTCAGGTAAAACATGCTAAACTGCAAACTCTCAAAATTCAATATGAACTCTCAAGATGCACAATGATGAAAGTATAGCTAGTTACTTCTTACGTATAGATGAGATTGTTAATTGCACGAAGAATTTCTGGGTGAAGAGATAAAGGAAGTTACCTTAGTTGAAAAAGTTTTAAGATCCTTATCTGCTAAATTTGAATCAAAAAGTATCTACCATAGAAGAAAAACAGGATCTTCAGACTATTACTATGACAAAGCTTCACGAAATCTTAAACTGCCTTTGAGAAGGGAAAAGGAGGTCCATCAGATATGAGAGAAGCTGAATTTAAAGCTTCAGCAAAAGGAAAAGGAAGAACTCAATGATTCAGGACATATTTCAGAAGAAGAAGAGGAAGTAAACTTTGTCAAGAAGCTTTCAATGGGTTCTGGAAGATTTAGAGGTAAACTACCTTTCAAATGTTTTTGCCTGGGGTAGAGTCAGCGTTTATGTTACCAAATGTCTCATAAAGATAAATATGATAAAGGGAAGGAATCTGCAAAATGGAATAGAAAACAAAGTGTAAGTAAAAATAGCTACTATACTCATGAAGATAGCGATGGTTTATCAAATAATGATGAAGATGAAAATAGTAATGACTATAGACTTTTGATGGCTTATGAAGATGATGAGTTTTTGGATGCTTTAGATGAATATGATCTTTATGAAGAAATCTGTAAACTCAAAATACATTTAGAAGAAAATAATATGATTATAGATACCTTGACATACCAACTTGCTGAAAGAGAAAAACATAATGAAAAACTAGAATGTGAAATTGTGGGTCTAGGAAAGGATCTTGAGAAAAAAAAATCTCTCAATATTAGATTTGCTAAAGGATCAGAAACCTTAAATGAAATTATCAAAATGCAGTGCTCTCCTCTGATAAAGACAGGTCTTGGATATATTGAAGACACATCTCAATCACAGAAGCTATCAACTTCCACTAAAAGCTATCTTGGTGTAGCAAAGAGCAGTGAATAGTTTGACAATCATCAGTAAAGGCATAAAGCAGATCACCAGGTGAATCAGGCTCAATTTACTTCAAGGATGAACAGAAGCCACAATGAACCTCAGGTAAATCGTACTCAATTTGCTTCAAAGATAAATATCAATAGAAATTACAATCAATGGGTTAGTAGATTCGATAATTGTAAGAACTTCTTTAATGGTCAATGTTTCTCATGTCATAATTTTGGACACAAAGCTGCTCAATGTGTTTCTTACAAAACAATCATGACTAGAGAAGCAAAAAATCAAAGGAATGTGACAGGGATCAAGAAAAGTTCCTATAATAACTTTTCTCTTCTTGAAAATGAGATAGAATGCTCAATCTGTAACAAATTTGACCATGAAGAATCTGAATGCAGGAGTAAATTTCGGCAAATAGCTCAAAAGGAGAAAACTCCATTAAATCCCAAAATATGGATAAAGAAAGAACCACAAACATAAAGATGTGGTATAGCCTTATATGTAGAAGGACAAGAAAACCAGTGGTACATCGACAATGGATGCTCAAAACAGATGACAGGTGAAAAAGAAAAACTACACTCATATAATGCCTTAGAAAAGGAAAAGAGTGTCTCATTTGGAAACAACACTCCTGCTGTCATAAAAGGTAAAGGCTCTGTTTTCTGGAAAGAAAAAGTTAAAGCTAGGAATGTTATGTATGTTGATGGCTTAAAGCATAACCTGTTGAGTGTGAGTCAAATGTGTGAATAAGGAAATGAAGTAGTGTTTCGATCAAATGGATGTGTTGTTCGTGAGCTTGATACATGAGAAACCATGATCAAAGGGACAAGAAATCCAAACAACCTATACATACTCAGGGGAGGACAACAACAGTTCTTTCTAAGCAAAAATGATGAAAACTAGATATGGCACAGAAGATTGGGACATCTAAGATTTTCTCAAATAAGAAAAGCATGCAGATTCCAGGTTGTTCGTGATCTTCCAGATATCAACATTACTGAAAATACTATATACAAATCATGTCAATTCGGTAAGCAAACCATATCTCACTTCATCGAAAAGGAAGGGTCAACTAGTAAGCCTCTTGAACTTGTTCATACTGATTTATGTGGACCATCAAGGAAAAAGTCACCTCGTGGAGAAGAATACTTTATATTATTCATTGATGATTTTCCCGAATGTGTTGGATAGGCCTTCTATAGCATAAAGATGAAGCATTTGAAAATTTCAAAGCCTTCAAAGCTTTGGTTGAAAATGAATTAGATCGCAAAATCAAATGCCTCAGATCTGATTGAGGAGGAGAATTTACCTCAGATGAATTCTTTGACTTTTGTGAACAACATGGAATAAAAAGGTAGTTCTCCACCGCAAGGAATCCTCAACAAAATGGAGTGGTAGAAAGGATGAACATAATTGTTCAAAAAATGGCTCGTGCTATGCTAGATAAATCTGGAACTCCTACAACCTTCTGGGGTGAAGCTGCATTCACTGCCGTCACTATTATCAACCAAGCAAATGGTCGGGTAAACAACACTCAAATTCCACATGAACTTTGGTATGGTAAGACTCCTACTGTAAAATACTTCAAAGTTTTTGGAAGAAAATGTTACATAAAAAGGATTGATGAAAAACTTGGTAAGTATGAACCTAGAGCAGATGAAGGTATTCTTCTTGGCTACTCTTCCCGAAGTAAAGGATATAAATGTTACAATAAAAGACTTGGGAAAATTATTGAAAGCATTGATGTTGTGGTTGATGAAGCATGCAAATATCCAAAATCGATAAAAACCGAAGATTATGACAATGAAGAAGATGCGGATCATTTTCCCACATCAAATCACACTAATTCTGAAGAAGAAACGAATGAAGCACCAAAAGAAAAGATAACGATAGACAAAAAGACTTCGTCCAAGTATGTTCAGAAAAAACATCCCGAGACTCAAATTTTAAGGGAAAAAGGGGCAGGTGTGTAGACTAAAAGAACCATTGTCGAAGCTTCAAGCTATACAACATTACTATCTTCCATTGAACCTCAAAATATAAATGAAGTATGCAAAGATGAATGTTGGGTTAAGGCCATGAATGAAGAACTTGAGCAAATTGAAAAGAATAATACATGGGATTTAGTTCCTAGACCTCATGATAAGAATATCATAGGAACTAAATGGATATTCAAAAACAAGCTGAACGAAAATGGAGAAGTTATTAGAAACAAGGCCAGAATTGTTTGTAAAGGATATGCTTAGCAAGAAGGTATAGATTTTGAAGAAACTTTTGCACCTGTTGCTAGACTTTAAGCCATAATAATGTTTCTTGCTCTTTCTAGTTTCCAAAAATTCAAAGTACACCAAATGGATGTGAAATCTGCCTTTCTTAATGGAGATTTAGAAGAAGAAATCTATATTGAACAACCAGAAGGATTCATTCTTGGAAATGATGCAAAACTTGTATGCAAACTCATAAAAGCTCTCTATGGTCTAAAATAGGCTCCAAGGGCATGGTATTACCATCTTGACAAATATCTACACCAATAGGTTTTTCAAAGGGTTCAGCAGATAGCAATCTATATACAGAGATGGACACTGGTAAATTGCTAATAATTGTTGTGTATGTTGATGATATCATTTTTGGTAGCAATCAAGAATCCATGAGTCAGAATTTTGCTTCAGTAATGCAGCAAGAATTTGAAATGTCCTTGCTTGGTGAGCTTACCTATTTTCTTGGTCTACAAGTTCAACAAAATAAAGATGGTATTTTTCTCTCACAAACCAAATATCTCAAACAGATCCTGAAAAAGTACGGCATGGAAGATTCTAAACCAGTATGTACCCCAATGGTAACAGGATGTAGTCTTAGCTCAAATGATGAATCGGTAGTAGTACATCAACCAACTTACAGATCCATGATTGGCAGTCTGCTTTATCTAACAGGTACGTGATCGGACATCATGCATGCAGTAGGAATTGTTGGAAGATTCCAAGCAAATCCAAAGGAATCATAGCTTCAGGCAATCAAAAGGATCTTCAAATATCTTCAAGGAACACACAACTTTGGTTTATGGTATCCTAGATATATAGATCTTACACTTCATGCATATACAGATGCAGATTGCGCAGGAAGTGTTTATGACAGAAAAAGCACTAGTGATGGTACATTCTATATGGGTTCTAGGTTAATGTCTTGGTTTAGCAAGAAACAAAGTTCAATTCCATTATCTATGGCTGAAGTAGAATACATGGCTACTGTGTCTTGCTACTAGTGGGCTTTAGTATTGCAGCAATAATGCTGCAACTCCTGGAACTCCCTTCTTTACCTTATATCAACCCAGTAGTTCGTAACAAACTTGGAAGCGACGGTGCTGTATGCACAAGTACTAGCTCTTGCCACAACTGTCACTTGGTTAGCTAGGGGCTTAAGCCAACTTCTATGAGCTCTGAGAAGAAGCTTTTAACTGATGGATGAAAGCTAACTCAAAGGAAGCTAATCTACTTGTAGGAAGAAACTAAAAAGTTGGAAGAAAACATGAACCCTAGCAAACCCTAATTTTACCAGCTAGCCCTACTGATGCGAAAAAGAGGATGCAAGTTACTGAAATAGATGCCATTACTTCTAGGAAGGTAAAATACATGTTTCTAAGCTACTTCTTTTTGAAGAAAACCTCTTTTTGTATTTTTGAATAAGTTGTCAGAATTATCATGCATGTGCTTTCACTGTTTTTGACTGTGGAGAGGTGGATCAGCGAGAGGAAATGCTTGCAAGAGGTTGGGAAGGTTCAGAGAGGGCCTAAGGGGTCCCTAGCACCCTTCCAGAGAGTTCCACAAAGTTTGGCTATGAAGAAACCGCTTTCGTCAGCTTCTACAGGAAGTCTACAGGGGTTCTACAGGATGTTCTGGAATTTCTACAGGATGTCTGTAATTTTCTACAGGATGTTCAGAAATGGGATTTTGGAAGATGGATGGAGAAAGAAAGATGAGGGGATGGGTATGGAGGTGAGATAGGGGTGTAGGGAAGTTCAGGACTTGGTAGATGGAGTTGAGGAGTGGCCAGGATGGTTCGATTTGTTCGAGGAGAGGTAGAATGATGTTGCACAAAAAGGATGAAAATCAAGGCAAAGTGAACGAATGTGATAGATGTGAGGCCAAGGTTCTAAGTAGAGGGTGAAGTAGGTGGAGTTGATGGAGTATGGGTAGATAAAGATGGACAACAGGTGCTCTGCAAGTTGTTTTTCAAACTTGACAACTAAACACTTGGAAAATCAAAGACCTAGTTACGTTAGTCTATTCTGACCTAGATAACAACAGAGAAATGGAACAGAAGTTGATCCGGACTTAAACATGAACGCAACAAATTACAAAGATAACCATATACACAAAGATGCAGTGGAAATAAAACAGGATCTACAGACTATTACTATGACAAAGCTTCACGAAATCTTAACTGCCTTTGAGATGAGAAAAGGAGGTCCATGAGATATGAGAGAAGCTGCATTTAAAGCTTCAGCAAAAGGAAAAGAAGAACTCAATGAATCAGGACATATTTCAGAAGAAGAAGAGGAAGTAAACTTTGTCAAGAAGCTTCAATGGGGTTCTGGAAGATTTAGAGGTAAACTACCTTTCAAATGTTTTGCCTGTGGTAGAGTCAGCCATTATGCTACCAAATGTCCTCATAAAGATAAATATGATAAAGGGAAGGAATCTGAAAAATGGAATAGAAAACAAAGTGTAAGTAAAAATAGCTACTATACTCATGAAGATAGCAATGGTTTATCAAATAATGATGAAGATGAAAATAGTAATAAGGAGAGCTTCAGCGTAAATCACATAAGAAAGAATTTTGTCAACGCGTTTCGAACCAACCAATGTGGTTCATCGTCAGGACAAGATGAAGAAACAGATCCAGATCAGTGTCTTAAATAGTCCAAGCAGAGACTCCAATGGCTACAACAATCTAACGACTACTTTTCCACACAAACACCCCAGTCAAACTTCCTCTCACTAATTTAATATATTAAAATACTATTATATTCATTTATTTAAAATGTTACCCCATTATATATAAAAATATATGTCAATATTTATTAAATTATTAATTCATTAAATCTATGTATATTTTAATAATTTAATTATTATACCTAATTTACTAAATACCCTATTTTTGGTATTGTTATCATAATTGTAATTTATTTATAATTAATTTTGTAGAAAAAGGTTAAGTTAGGTCAATTAAAATCAATTTATTAATTTGTTAAAATAGTAATGCCTTATATACAAGTTAATAATAATATATATAATTAATAATATTGAAGATATAAATAATTAATTTATTAATATATTTAAACCAATCCTAAATTAAATTACTAGGATGAGGTTATACGAAATAATTTTATAGAAAAGGTTAAATTAGGTCAAAAAATTATATTTATTAATTTATAATAATGTACTATTAATTATTAATATTAATGTCTTATATACAAGTTAATAATAATATATATAATTAATAATATTGAAGATATAAATAATTAATTTATTAATATATTTAAACCAATCCTAAATTAAATTACTAGGATGAGGTTATACGAAATAATTTTATAGAAAAGGTTAAATTAGGTCAAAAAATTATATTTATTAATTTATAATAATGTACT